>JAEMWC010000742.1:247500-337500 GCA_016490735.1 Pachyseris speciosa
TCCTCGAGTTATCCCCTGTGATCATGGCAGACTGGACGCGAAGTCTTCTCAGCCAATCAAGGGTAGCCAAACTGTTTGGTCTGATCGTATCAGCAAGAGCAATCATCATTGCTAGTTTACCGTCCACACAGACGAAGATCACCGTCTTACTTTCGTTTGACCACCTGATGTACTTGTCTTCCGTGTGTTTGTTCAGCGTCTTGCCGGCGATGAGATGAAGAAATTCGTAGTTTCCAATCTGAACCACATGATCATCTACAACACCGGAAATACCTTGGCCTTCGTGAAGACGAAAGCGTGATACTTCGGGTAAACTGACGCTTTCCGACTTTACCATTGTGGCGACACAGCCAGCAAACTCGTTTACTATGGCTGCTGCAAGAGGGTGACTGGACTTGTTCTCTAGGGCAGCTGCTAAGCGCAGGGCAGCTCGTTCATGCACACCAAAACACTCGATGTCAACAACTTGGAACTTTCCTTCAGTCAGAGTTCCTGTTTTATCAAACGCGAGAACTTCTAACCGTGCAAGCGTCTCAAGGTGAACCCCTCCTTTAATCAGAACTCCTTTCCGTGCAGCCACAGTGATGCCGCAGACCACAGCTATAGGGGTGGACATGACCAAGGCGCAGGGGCAAGCTATGACCAGAAGAACGAGTGCTCGGTGGCCCCACTCTTTTATCTCCTGTGAACAGGTACCCACACCTGCAGCGCCGAGAATAGCGGGAATAACAACTACTAATGCTGCCGCAATGACTACAGCAGGTGTATAGTACTTAGCAAACCGGTTTATCGCAATTTCAGTCCTTGCTGAACCGGTTTGGGCCTCTTGAACAAGTTGTGCAACCTTGCTGACTGTGGAAGAAGTCGAGTCAGATGTAGTCTCGACTTCCAGGTAGCCATTTTGATTGACAGTTCCGCTGAAGACTTTTGAACCTACTGTTTTCTCAACAGGCACAGATTCTCCGGATATCGAACTCTCATCGACAGCAGCTCGACCACTCACCACCAAACCATCCAATGGAATCAACTCTCCCGGTCTGACGGCGATAGCTGTTCCTATGGTAACGGATTCTACTGGCACACATTCGCCAGACCTCGCTAATATGGCAACTTGAGGTGCTTTGAGCATGAGCCCAGAGATGGTCCGCTGAACTTTGTGCATGCAGAACTCCTGCAGTGCTGCAGCTAGGGAGAACACGTACACTACGGCTGCACCCTCCAGCCACTCTCGGATGGCAATAGTTCCCGCAATGGCGATGAGCATCAGAATATTTATATCTACTGTGAAGGTCTTGAAAGACACGAACGCTTTCCGTAACACTGGAAAAATACCAAATACGATTTCTGCAATTGCCACCCACTTGTACCATGATGCATCAGCAAAGAACGCCACAACGGCTACCATCGTGAGAATGGTTTGGATCAAAAGATAGATTAAAAACGACGACAGCGAAGGAGGTAGGCCTTCACTCTTGTCATCGGGATGATGGGACCCAGCTTCCATGATACTCGCTCCCAGGTGTACGCCGTTGAGTGTGTTGACCAGCTCGGTGGGTGACGTCACTTCCGGATCGTGCTGGACGTATGCCACGCGACCGATTACGTTCACTGCTATGGATTCCACGCCCTTTAACGGTTCGAGAGCTTCTTGAACGAGTTTGGATTCCATTGCACAACAAATGTTCTGCACTCGCAGTTTGGTTGTAATCTGGCGAACCAACGATTTCTTCTCCGAGTTGTCGCTACTTTTTGCGAGGGGTGACGAAGGTGGGGTGGGAAGGGTTGGGTAGAAGCCACTGCAATCGGTCATAGATATTCTGCTCACTGACCTACATGGGCTATCGTCAGCTTGTAGCTTTTGTTTAGAACAAAGATCTTCTTGTGACTCGCAAGTTTTGTCTTCACCATCGTAAGAATTACTTTCGCTTGCAGTTGTTGTACTGGGCGGCTCTTTCGACTCTTTACTTGACTGCCGTGTACTCGAAGCACAGCATGATGACCTGATCGGCTTTTCTTCATCACAGAGGTTTTTCCCACCACTGGGAAAATCTTGTCCAGGGAACGCTCGTGATGGATTTACGACAGAAGGGCGCTTATCTCGTAAAAGGGGAATAGTTTCCACGGGGGGAAGCCTAGGCCATTCGAATCTTCGTCTCCATGGTAACACTCAATGCACTCACAGGAGTCTTCAGGTTGTTCGTCTGAACAGCAGTCACAGTGGTATTCCTGACACATGACTGGTGCAACCTGCAAAAACAAGCTTGAAATGTTAATTAAAATTCTGTACTAATAGACCATATTCGTATTCTCGGGTATTGAACTGGATCTAGCACGAAATGGAGGCTCTTGCGGGGAAATACATTTACATATGAAAAGATTCCCCCGTTTAAACCTCGTGTGCACGCTAGTTTATTCCAGTTCATTACAGAGAATACGAATAAGGTATCTTCTGTACAATTACCTAAATAGTGTTCATAACTGCGGTGATCACTCAAATCTTCAAAATCTTCATAAAACTCTGAAGGCTGGATAACCAAGCTGAGAGCAAAGATTTTCATAGAGGCACTGATTAGTGTTTATATAGGATAAAATAGTAAGTAAGTAAAACTTTATTTACACAGGGTAACCCATTCAACTCTAAGGCTGGTCTCCATAGGGGCCCTGTATCTTAAAAGAATTAATTTACATCAAAAATTTTCATGAACTATTACATTTAAAAAGCCTAATAAAAATACAATAACAGAACTTAAGAACTACATTAAAAGGCCTAAAAATACAGTGCAAAATCGCCAAAACCTAAAATAATAAATAAATACATTTTTACCACAATTCCCAGTAATCGCGCAATCTTATTGGCTAATTTGCCGTTGTCGATTTAACAAATCAAATGTGGTTTAGCGTTGTCTATACTCTTATCGACAACGATATTCGTCATCACAGTGGTCAAAATGTTGTGGACTCACGAGGCGCAGCCGAGTGAGTCCACAGCAAATTTTGACCACTGTGATGGCGAATATCGTTGTCGATAAGAGTATAGACAACGCTAAACCACATTCGACTTGTTTTTTACTGCAATATCAGCGTCAAAGAAAATGTTAATTTCAGAGCGCGAGCTGAAAAAAGGGTTTTTACCACAATTGCTAAATTTGCTGTGGACTCACTCGGCTGCGCCTCGTGAGTCCACAACATTTTGACCAGTGTGATGACGAATATCCTTGTCGATAAGAGTATAGACAACGCTAAACCACACAGGGGCACCCAACGAGCCAAATTAAGCAAAAGCTGTAGAAAGGCATTTTTAAGTGCCTTATGGTGTTTGAAGTCTGTTTAAAGCGATGTTTTCATAAGCTAGAAGAAGTTCATCTGTTCGGATTCCCTAGCTGAAATTGTAATTCCCCGAACATGTTAGGGAACAAAATCTTCCTTCGAGAAAATGCAAGCTGAAATGAAATTTCCCCGAACTCTCTAGGGAACTATTTTCTTTCCGAAAATGCTAGCTGACGTTTTTGACTGCCAAAAACAGCAATTACGACTTTCTGAAAAACTCAGGGGCTATGATTTCCCAATTTCGAATCTTTTAGGCCACGTTTTAGTTACGAAAATCCGAGTGCACTCTTAAATCGACGCCGAAAGCGCAAGGCGAATTACCCTCCACCAAACAGATATCTACCGAAACTTATCGTTGGGCGCCCCTGACCACATTCGATTTGTTAAATTTACTTCAAAGGTCTTTCATTTCAACATCGCGTGACTTCCTCAAATTCCAAGTTCAACAACCGCCACACCAAAACTGCCACTAAAATACGTCAGGTCATTGTCATATTTCTAATTACAAGTATAAGCAAGAAGCTGGAGACAGCTTGAAGAAGGGCCGTTTTGAATGTTCGTTGTATGATTTCCTCGCGTTTCACATTCGTTCGTTGACGATCATCTGTTGTATGCTTTATACACAAAAGTACCACACTAAATCAGCCCCTATATCATGATATGGACAGATTAAGTATCACCTACGGGCTCTCAATCATAAAAGAAACCATTGGAACAGAAACTCCTACCCTGCGAGGGCCTCTGCTCGCAGGGTAAGAAACTACACGAAATCGCCACAAATCGACCAAGAAACCAGACAGGAAACAAAAGAAGCTATAGAGGAGTTAAGATGAGGAAATTTCATTGAAAAATCATTCCTAATTTTACCTTCAAATTCGAAAACAATTTTCCCCCATACAGATCCTTATAATTTCGCCATTACACAGAAATCATGCAATTACCTGACGCGCGCCGATGTTTACGTTACAAAGTTCAACACAAATCGCGAAGTTAGGGTACCTGTGTCTTGACCGCTTAGGATAGTTCCTTCGTCCCGCGTTTTACTGTCTTTTAAGAGCGTCCTTTGAGTTGTATAATAAATCCTTTATTGACCAAGCTTACGGGATATTGACCTCGTTCGTTTTTTGCGTGTTTATGGACCTCGGAACTTGGCCAATAGACCGATATTACATTTCTGATGAACAATATATTTTGCCCGTCCAAACTCGTGATCGGTATGAGTTCTAGCTCCCATTGGTTTGTGTCTGCTCGTTTTGTGGACAAGACTGGACGGGCAAATCTATTGTTCACAACAAGCGTGATATTAGACTATGGCATCGTTTTCACGGACGCGGTTTCCAATCGACACGGTTTCATGACCTCGAAACCGCAACAAAAACGACACGGTTTCGAAGTGTTTACACGGAACCTATCCAACCGTTTACGTCATGGCGATCTCGTTCTCAGGCATTCTTCTGGAAGCATAACACCGTCCAAAAAGTTGTCCCATCAAACTCGAGTTCTCCCAGGCCGAATCCAAAATCGTTGTTTTGTGTCCTTCTCTTCGTTACTCTGGAGCGTATCGACGGAAAAGTCAACATTTCAAGACATCTCTGCCTGTTATTACGATATGCCTCTCGGTTTATAGAGAGTAAAACATATGAAAGCTGAAAAAACAACTTAAATTGTGATTGTGCAAAAAAGCGCTGCACTCCGTGCGAGGTTCACAAAATTACCCTTCGCGAGCCAGCCAATTTCGCACCAAAATAAGTAACCGTTTTTAAATCGATGCGGTTTCGCCGTTTACACGACCAATGAAACCGTATCGTTTTGAAAACGCTCCACTTTTGAAAGCGTTTTCAAAACGACTCGGTTCTGATAACGAACTCGACCGGCACCGTGTAAACGAAAGGCGTAACTGCATCGAAACCGCGTCCGTGTAAACAGTGCCTATATCACACCATCTTGACCTCACGCTTGGCCAATAACCCGTATGTATCGGCCAACCCTCCAGGCACCGGTTCCTGGAAAGCTGATTAGCGCTAATCAACGGATAAATCCCAGCCACTAATCGAGGGATGAAATTTATCCTTCGGTTAGCTTCTCTTTCACAAAGCACGCTTAGCATTATCCTAAGTGTAGAATAGTTATTGCACCCCATATCAAGAACTGAGACAAGAACATTGCGCTCACGGACGTTATAAACTGCCCGGTATTTATGTTGACACACCTAGCTCCTGAAAACCGATCTGAATAGTACCGGAGCTTCGAAGGAATGGCTTCATTGGAAACGAACATTCAATAATTTCAAGGCAGTCTTGCCGCGGGAGGGACTCAACAAGCTCACAGTTTTGGCAAATTTCGTGTCTCCCGCAATCTTTCAGCATATCAAGGAGTGCACTGAATACGACGCAGCCGTAGGAATTCTACAAGCTCTTTTTGTGAAGTCATGGAACGAGATTTTCGCCCACTATATCCTTTCCACAAGACGCCAACAGCCTTATGAAACACTCGACGAATATCTTCAAGCTCTGACAACTCTCAGCAAGGAATGCAACTTCCAGAATGTCACAGCTGCACAATATCGCGAGGAAAGTATAAGAGACGCTTTTATTGCCGGCTTACAGTAGAATAAGTCTCCTTTAATTCATCAAAGATTATTGGAGAATAACACACTGGATTTGCAGACTATGTTTGACCAAGCTCATGCCCTGGAATCAGCTATGCAAAGTTCTGAATCATATACAGTTCCCCTGTCATCTCTCAACGCCGCAGTTCCTCCCACTCAGCCCTTGCAGTACCTCGCAGTTACCCCCACGCAGCATGATCCCAGCACGCTAGCTGCGGTAGAGTCTGAAGCCCCCACGTGTTTCTTCTGTGGAAATAGCAAGCATCCCCGCTCGAGATGTCCAGCTCGCGAGGCAATTTGCTTGAATTGTCACAAAAAATGCCACTTCTCTATGGTTTGCCGGGGGAAAACCGTTAACAAGAATAAGGTTTCCGCTGCGGCATGGTCTCCGACACTTGCCACGGTCCCTGCGGGTACTCCAACATCCCTTCTTAAATCATCAGCGACTATTGGTATTGAAGGAATACAAGTCAAAGCGCTGTTCGACAGTGGTAGTAGCGAGATCTTTATTCATCCCAGTCTAGTAGAAAAAGTAGCTCTGACAGTTTATCCTTCATTTGGTACGGTATCCATGGCTTCATCGGCATCCAGTTCAGTTAAGGTCAGCGGAACGTGCGTGGCGAATCTTTTTCACCATGCGCGCAATTATGAAGGTTTCAAGTTGTCTGTCCTGCCCGGACTTTGTACCGACCTCATACTGGGTCTTGATTTCCAATCTCAGCACGCAAGCGTGGTCTTCCATTACGGGGGCTCTGAACCACTCCTGTCTGTCTGTGGTTTTAGCACACTGAATGTAGACCCACCTGAGCCGTTCACAAACCTGACCGCGGATTACCATCCCATCGCCACGAAGTCTCGACGATAAAGTCAAGAAGATTCGGCCTTCATTGATGAGAAAGTGAAAAGGTTACTCAAAGAAGGCATAATTGAACCGAGTCGGTCTCCATGGCGCGCGCAGGTCGTGGTAACTAAGGACGAGAATCACAGGAGGCGGCTAGCTATCGACTACTCACAGACCATTAATAGGTTTCGCTCCTCGAAACCTTCCCTTTGCCAAGAATAAGCGACATGGACATTAAAATCGCCCAGTACAGAGTTTTCAGCACTATTTCCGGGAAGCTGCTGAGCGCAAGAACATGTGCTATAACACTGACAAGTGTATTTTCTCAACTCGATGTCTCCCTGTCTTCGGATACATCATCGAGGAAGGTACCATTCGCTCGGACCCTGACCGCCTTCGACCCTTACGTGAACTTCCTATCCCGCACGACTCGATGTCCCTAAATAGATGTCTAGGATTATTCTCCTACTACTCACAATGGATTCCTGAATTCTCAGATCGAATCAAACCAATTGCAGGATGTAAATCATTTTCCCCTGTCGCAGCCAGCCATCGAAGGGTTTTGAGAGCCTCAAGAAGAAGATAGAAGACGCTGTTGTCACGGCCATAGATGAGAGCATTCCATTTGAAGTAGAGACGGATGCGTCTGAGGTAGCACTAACAGCCACGCTCAACCAGAATGGAAGACCTGTTGCTTTCTTTTCGCGTACCCTGACGGTAGGGAGACGACCGTGGCGACGAAACACCTTCCATCCAAGGGCCAGACAGAAGTGGTTCAGCCTTTACCGCAACGCGCTCAGCCAGTCCCGGGAACTGCACAGAACGCACCCTCTGATATAGCCAATATTGCACAGAACGCACCCTCCGATGTGACCGATACAGAATCACAGTTGAGTCCAATGCACGATATGGAACCTGTACCAGACCCCGTACAGGTGCAGCGAGACATGGAACATGTTCCTGTACGTCATTCCGAACGAGTCCGCCGTCCAGTGGTTAGACTTAATCTTTAAACGAAGGGGAGGATGTAGAATAATTATTGCACCCCATATCAAGAACTGAGGCCCGGTTCAAACGTCGAACTTCACATGTGCCGAATCTAATGCAAATGAGCGAAAACAATAGATTTTTATCATTTGCATTAGATTCGGCACATGTGAAGTTCGACGTTTGAACCGGGCCTGAGACAAGAACATTGCGCACACGAACGTTATAAACTGCCCGGTTTTTATGTTGTTAGTTTTGGGTTGCCTGTGCTTAAGAGCGCGCGATTCTAGTCAGTGGTATAACCGTATGATGTATAACCCGTCAGAGGCTCGTTACACTGAGCCGCCATGTTTTCTTGTGTTGTACGTTGGTACGAGATTAACTGATTAAAGCCTTGAGTTCAACAGGCAATCGTCTCCTTGCATCACAACACCAAGGATAAACTAATGGTTAAATTTGACACACCTAGCGAGGTCGATTAACTCACTAACCGCGGAAGAAAATTTTTCAAAACAAACAAAATGGCGGAATAAATCGTTCGTGAATTTGATGCAGGAAAAAAGGGAAAACAACTTATACCACAAATAGTACGTCTTATTAGAGACTTGAATGACCGAGAGCCTTAAGTCTATTCTTGTTCAAGATAGCACAAATCGGATTTTCGGCGAAAACAGTCATCTACAGTGAACGATGGCGAACCGAGACGGGCAAAACACGCAAATCTCTGACTCAAAAGTGATAAGTTATTCTTAAGCTTAAATATTCGCATCAACTTCGTCAATTAACTCTTTTAAATGGTAAGATCTTAAAGATAAATAGCTATTCTATTCTAGCAGAGGCTTCACGAAGCAGAAAATAAGCATGAGCTCCAGCAAAGCTTTAATTTTAGCTATGCTGAACGCGAGTGAAAAACAACACGCAACGACTAAAATATTTTTGTGCTTGTGTAAGTTTCTTATATGTTTTCCTTTACCCTTCGACATAACTTTTCGCCTGTTTGAGGAATACAAATGTTTTAATCAAATAAAATTCTTGCAGCAAACTGTATTAGAAAGAGGTTAAAAGGAAATAAAAAGGCATTTTTTCTAATTAAAACTGAACATCACCTTCCCTGCGAGCAGAGGTCTCTGGCGGCGAGAAAGGAGAGAGACCTCTGCCGATGCCCGACGAGTTCTTTCGTGTAGCCGCCGACCACATTCTTGGACAAAACTAACCGGTTTTGGAAAACCGGTTTCCGTTAAACATCAATGCGCTTGCTCTGTTTCTATTCTCTGCTGAAAACTTCTGAGCCCACTCTACTACAATTGCAATGGCGTCTTTGACTGAAAGTTCCCTGCTAGCAGTGGTCAATTTCGGCGAGAAAGGAGAGATACCTCTGCCAGTACCTGACGTTTCCTGTAGCGCAAGCACGAGCGTTTCCTTGACAACAAATGATGTATTGGTCACGTGGACCGTACTCAGCAAACCGGTCAACCTCGTTCCCAGGGTCCTCTCTCTTCCTCCCTCGAGAAAGTACCCTGGTTGCGGCTGGTCACGTGTCCAGGCGTGCAGATCAAATCCGTACAGAGGGTGGGTCCTCTACTTTGTGGAGACAAACTTTAACCTTCCTGCCCCTCCCTTCAATCATTTTTCTGGAATCTGCAAAAATCTAGCAGACACGTGACCAGCCGCAACCAGGGTACTTTCTCGAGGGAGGAAGAGAGAGGACCCTGGGAACGAGGTTGCAAACCGGTTTGCGCGTGAAATTTGCAGCAGCCGTACGCTGTGTTCACAACAAACTGCAATTAAAGTGTGATGTCTGAGATGAAATACGTTCTCCTCAAACACTAGAAAAACCAGCTGTCACAGGAAAAGACGTTCTCCGAGTTCGGGAACTATGTTTACAACAAGCTCCAAATGTTCCGGGCTCGCATATGCGATTTCTATGCCTTCAAGAGATGGCAAGTCACCTTCGATCTTGATAGCTTTGATTCCGCCAGTCTCCGCACCTGGTCCTTAATGAGGGAATTCAACGGAGACACGACCAAAACTAGTGGCTTGGGACAGTAGAGTTGCAAACTTGACAACTATGCAGCTACGCGGATTGCCAGTTGGAGAATCAAAGATTTTCCGTAGCCTGTAGGAAGACACACGAATGTATCGCCTTTGTTCAAGAACACAATAAAGCTTTCTTCTGCACTGGTGTTATATCCTTCATATTGTGACTGTTGAGGGAAGAAATGGCCGACTTAAAAGCTCGATCGAAGTGCATTTTGCTTTCAGTCTTCCCAGCTAGCAGAGGTCTCTGTCGGAGAGAAAGACTAGAAACCTCTCGCCGCCAGAGATCTCTGCTAGCAGGGAAGTGCATTTTCGGCTTGGGTGATGCGCTGTCGCTAGTGGCTAATGAGCTTCGTCCTTCGCCAGAGATAACTTGAAAATACCGATTCTCTTCATTTTCCTACACGAGATATACACTTAACATGATATTTTGATGAAGTGGCCATTTGACGTCCACAAAATTCGAGAAGAATGTCCAACAGCACGCAAAATGCTACCAGCTGGCCACCACCTTGGAATTGTGTGTGCACGGTCCGGATCACGTGATATGCCAAAAACAAAGACTTCGGTCTTAACTTCGGTCTTTGAAGTTCGCCGGCTCTCATAACCACAGTCTCCTCTACTAACTATGTTTCCAGACAGGTTTTTTATCGTGTGTAAATGCTTTTAAAGAATCAGTTATCTGAAAGGGTGACGAGATTTCAGCCATCAATCAACAAAAAAAGGCTTTGATAAGGACACGTAGTTACTGGTTATGAAAAGACACGTACATTGTATAAGGAGAAGGTATAGAGTAGGCAAATGGGAATTACAGTAAAATTGTTCATCATCATGGCTATACATCTAACATTTCCATATAAGGCCAGTACATAGTATAGCAATCACTGAATTATAAAAACAAAAACATTTATTTCCAAGTTATAAAAAGTTCGCTGAAGCAGACTAATTCAAACATTCGACTTCCTATTCTTGGCCGACAAGTTCGCGCGAAACAAATCAGCCTTGAGAGATGTTTGAAGCTAAAAAATACTTAGCATAAAATATCAAATACAACTGTGATCGGTGCATTATAGCAGCGTTGAAGAAAAATCTTTTCTATAAAGAGAGTGTATTTTACCATTTTAATAATGTCCACGAAAAAATTACTCAATTCTGATTGGCTAAAAGAGCAGTGCAATTTTGCTGTAACACAGTGCAAAAACGTGTGACACCAGTGCAAAGTTGTAATACAGTGCAATTACAAATGTATTTCGATTGGCTTAGAAACAATAGAAATTTGAATTAGCCAATCAAATCGTAGCTGTTTCTATAGCAACAAGTTCGCGGTAAGTTTGAGCCCGTTGAAAATTGTGAAAACAAAAAACAATGACCGGTGTTTTGAGCAGGTTTTCTTTCGCAGAGGAGCTGAAAGCAGCTCTTAAAAGGAGCACAGTGCGAAAAGCACTCCTTTTTGGCTGTCTGTTTGGAGAAAATGATGTCTAGAGAAGGGAATTACCAAGAAATCGAAAGTTATGAGCCCGTTGAACTTATATAACATTTTGCTCAAGCCATTTAAAGCCGAGAAAACAACAAACAAGACGAAGATTATGAACCAGAAATGCTGAAGGTCATGATTATAAAGCACTTCATAGACACTTGAGAAACAAAGCGGCCTTAAAGCTATAGCCTACAACTTTTCAGCCAGTTTATGCAGCTTAAAAAAATTTAAAAACATTGACAAAACTGTTGTTTTGACCTTTTGCGTGATGAATAAATTATTTTGGCACTTGATTCACCTGCTAATGCAACACAACTTTTTCGTGTAATGTTTTCCTGTTGTGGAATTGCACACATTTTAGGTATCCTACTGATGAACAGTTATTACATGCAGATATTTTTAGAAGCAACATTTGTTTGCGGTCTGTCACCTTTGAATTAATATGTAATGACATGATTTTATTAAATGAGTTGCCATTAATTGGATACCTATGTTATGCGCAACGAATTATGGGATCGCAAGAAATGTATGGCGTAAAGGAGGCCTTCCAAGGGGTAGAAGCGACAAGCGACATGGCTCCGAAAACAGGCGACAATCATCTCCCAAAACACCGACAGCCAACAGAAATTGGCAGAGAACGCGCGACAGTTTGCGACCGCGACAATTCACTTTCCAATCCTCTCTGTTTTCGTTGCGACAGCGACATTTGTTCCTAACGAGACAAGCGACAGACAGACTCGTAAACGAGCGACAAAGCGACACCAGACCACCCCTTGGAAGGCCTCGTAAAGTTGTTTCACGTCGCCGTGATTTTGTGAGAAGCGGAGGTGACTAACGGTCTGTGCGTCGAAATTGTAAAAAGTTTTCGTGTGATTAATGCGGTAAAATCTGCGTAAAATCTATTGATAAACGGCAGATTATGAAATCCACCGTGAATCTGCATCAAGTAATGGTCTCGAAATAGTACGAACAGATATAAATTTGAGGGGATTCACTCAATAAAGCCTAATCAGTTCTAATTACGTGTGGTAAGATTATTTTCTTTTTAATTACGTGTGTTACAACATTAGCTTATCATTGCTGCTGGAATTTTACCCCCACAAAGAAAAGAAATTGTTGTGCGAGGGGATGGGAATCGTTTCTACCGAGCAGTTTCGCTATGAATTGATGAAACCAGTGATAGAAAACATGGGGAAATCCGAAGATTGTGCAGCTGCTTTAATTTCCCTGCTAGCAGAGATCTCTGGCGGCGAGAAAGGAGAGAGACCTCTGCCGGTGCCCGACGAGTTCTTTCATGTAGCCGCCGACCACGCTCTTGGTCGAAACTAACCGGTTTTGAAAAACCGGTTTCTGTTAAACAGGAATGCGCTTGCTCTGTTTCTATTCTCTGCTGAAAACGTCTGAGCCCACGATACTACAATCTTTGACTGAAAGCAAAATGAACCTCGATCAAGATTTTAAATCGGCCTTTTCTTCCCTCAACAGTCACAATATGAAGGATATAACACCAGTGCAGAAGAAAGCTATTATTACGTTCTTGAACAAACGCGATACATTCGTGTGTCTTCCGACAGGCTACGGAAAATCCCAACTGGAAATCCGCGTAGCCGCAGAGTTGTCAAGTTTGCCAGTCTCAGTACTCTCCCGAGCCACAAGTTTTGGTCGTGTCTCCGTTGAATTCCCTCATTAAGGACCAGATATTATCGTGTGGAAGACTGGCGGAATCAAAGCTATCAAGATCGAAGGTGACTTTCCATCTCTTGAAGGAATAGAAATCGCATATGTGAGCCCGGAGCATTTGGAGCTTGTTGTAAACATAGTTCCCGAACTCGGAGAAGGTCTTTTCCTGTGACGGCTGGTTTTACTAGTGTTTGAGGAGAATAAATTTCATCTCAGACATCAGACACTTTAATTGTAGTTTGTTGTGAACTTGCAAATTTCACGCGCAAACCGGTCTGCTGTGTAAGGTCGCACGTGAAAAATACGTCATTCGTTGTCAAGGGAACGCTCGCGCTTGCGCGACAGGAAACTCGTCGGGCACCGGCAGAGAGGCCTCTCCTTTCTCGCCACCAGAGACCTCTGCTAGCAGGGAACTGCTTTAATGAGCAACATCACCATGTTATTCAGCCACTGCTTTGCTCTTAGAGTTTAGTGGAGGAACACTTTCGTGAAACAGAAACAGAAAGCCCTTTGTCATCGTGATAAAGTCAAAGAGACAATAAGTACTAAGGTCTGCTCTTATCATATTCTACAAGGCCGGAGGGGTTGACTGACCAACGCGACTCCCGCTGTGTGTACATTGTTTCTCAAAACTTTTATAGCGATTTTCCTTTAATGTCAGACTCGGGGGAGGTTCCTAGAATATCTTTCTGAACGTTGGCTGATTTTGAATAAATACCACTTGTCCAAAGCATCCTGCTTGGTTTTTGGTGAGTAGAATCTCAATAATTAAACCAACGTGAGGAAGAACCCTTTACCTCGATCGTTGTAAATCCCCGCCGGGTATAATCCTAATTATACTTGGAAATAACAGCACACATACAATTACAACTGGAAATGCTTAACTGAGGGAATCCCCTCAAATTTATATCTGTTCGTACTATTTCGAGACCATTACTTGACGGAGATTCAGTGGATTTCATAATCTGCCTCACGCAACAAAGTGTTTAATATCAATAGATTTTACAGAGATTTAGCTGACAAGCTAATTGGGGACACAAGCATTAATCACACGAAAACTTACGATTTCCACGCACCGACATTAGTCACCTCCGCTTCTCACAAAATCACAGCGAAAATGCGTTATTCTTTGCTCAAAATCACTGCTTTTAACGAAGAAACAACTTTACGCCATACAATTCTTTCTGGCGACTTGCAATGTTTGCCCCCTGGCGATCCCATAATCCGTTGCGCATAACATCGGTATCCGATTACTGGCAACTCATGCAGGGCTCGTGCAATTTTGTGAGTCTTTGAAAAAAAATTACAAGTGCTTTAATATCACTCGAAATCATGTGATTACCTATAATAAGCAGCGAATTGCACTGTAGCGAAGAGATTTGTCATGAACCCCGTGAACCCCTAAACATAATGACATGATTCCAATAGGGAATCGTCGGTGCGAGGAAACATAACTATTCCTTGCACAAAAATCAAATAAATGTGTTCGGCGCTTCATAGAACCTTTGAAGAACGATCTTGTCTGTAACGAGAGTATTTTACCGTTTGAATCAGTTCATTGTGCTGAAGAAAATTAAAGATATATTATTATTTTGGTCAGCGCTTGCCGAGGTTGCAAATAATAATAATAATAATAATAATAATAATAATAATAATAATAATAAGTAATACTAATTGGACCAAGTGGAGTACAATTCAGGGAGTAATCGCGCGAGTAATTTCAAAATCAGACGAGCGCGAAGCGCGAGGCTGATTTGAAAATACGAGCGCGATTACTCCCTGAATTGTACGACACGAGGTCCAATTACTAATTAATCGTATCTATAACAAATTTCGGAATTAAAAATTTCTTTTGGGAAGGTCTTTTGAGCGAAAACGTCTGTAGCGCTTTCCATAAGTTTTGAAAACTGCAGGAAACGTTTGCAAAGGAAGCCATTAAAGCGCGCGTAATTGACGTGAAAATCACGTGGGTATCCAATTACAGGTATCCAATTACAAAAAGTTCAAATTGGATACCTGTAATTGGACACCCACGTGATCGCGCGCCGATTACGTGACAAATAGGCGCGCGGAGAACCAATCACGATCGAGAATTTTGTTATAGATACGATAATAATAATAATAATAATAATAATAATAATAATAATAATAAGTAATGGTAATAGGACTGAGTGGAGTCCAATTCGGTCTGTAATCATACGAGTGATAACAAAATCGGACGACCGCGCAGCGGGAGTCCGATTTGTTTATCACGAGTATGATTACAGACCGATTGGACGACACGAAGTCTTATTACCAATTAATCATAGCAGCAAAATGTTTCGCTGTTATTTCAAAACAAAGATAAATACTTACTTCTTTTCTTTGCCGTTTCGCAAAACAAGAAGTAAATAGCAGGCACGGATTTCCGTTTTCGATTCTCTGCCATTTAAAGTTCGTTCCTAATTAAAGTTGTCTTCCCGACGGCGAAGTAAATTACGCAAAAATACCTCTTTATTTATTGACAGGCAGACAGATAAACGATACACGGTTTGCGATTGCGTAGTCTTCTCGGGACTTGTTCCTGACTGTTTTCAACACTGATGTTTCAAGTCGCTGTAGTACTAAAGGGCAATTATATATATGTTGGTGGATCGCAGCAACATGTACATTTTGATGGCTTTCGATTCCTTCAGCGTTGGGAAAATGGATACTCCGCTTTCTTAAATGTGCGAGTGTGTGTGCCTTTTTTTCCCCGTTAGTACTTAAAATATAATTAGGCGGCTTGTTGAGCCGCCAACCGGCCGGTTGTGAGAAGGCTGTATTTATCAGTTTGATAGGTGCAAGGATAAGCTTTAAAGTGACAGCCGCATACTACCCTATCGATCAGGCCAGGAAACAAAATGTGTACAAAGATGGAAATTACCTGCTGGCAAGCTAATATGCTACCGTGAGCGTTCATAGCATAAATTAAAAATCAACGTACCTTTCAACGCACAGAAAATGGTAGACCTTTTAGAGTGGAGATCCTTTCGGCTTTCTTGCTGTGAGACTCGAGAGGTCGACTTGTGGCAAGTTACCACCCACCAGCTTCCACCGGATACAAAGAGGATTACCCTGAAAGTCAAAAAACCGTGAAGACTTTGATAAGATTTTGACAGGTCCATTGCGTACCCACCAAATTGAGCCTCACGTTGTTTAAAGTCGCTCGAATTTCCTCTTTGCTTGCATAAATACACAAGGTTAAACGAATGATGAAAAAACTACAGGGTAACACTGAGCCATTTTTGGAAGGAAAAGTGATCAAAACTTCAAAACAAAGTTCGTGACTGATCGAGTAATTTGTTTGCTTTCTTTGCGCTTTCATCTCGCATTTGATTGGTGGCTACGCAATGGACCTGTCAAAATCAAATCAAAGTGTTCACGGTTTTTTGACTTTCACAGTATATGTATGTATGTATGTATGTATGTACAAGCCAAATGACCACGTGGTGTAAGCGAGTATGAGAGATCAGTCCCAACATGACCGAAACGCGATAAAGTTGGGTTGCAGCCATGGACAGCTACAATAGCTGTTTCGTCCTTATTGGGCCTCCTCAACATCTTGGGCGGGATGCAGGATACGGGATAAACCACATCAAATATCAAGCCGCACTTTTATGTCTCAATGCAGTTTTCCTTTAAGTATTGCCAATAACACATCCCTGAGGATTCCCGAGTAGTCTATCAGTGACTATCACAATGAACATATACCCTGGCCAAGTGGTCAGTCATCACATCAGTGTTACCCCACCCCTGGTGCAGTGTCACCCCGCCTTTGGTGCTATACCGCAAGTGCAGTGTTATTCTTACTAATAGGGACCTTAAGCAACGACGACGACGACGGCAACTAAACGTCATTTAAAAATATAACTTTTTGTTTCTGTAACTCTTTCGCGATTATTCCAATTTGTTTAACTTGGAAAATGCTGACGATATGTTCAGGAACTAAATTACTATGAACGATGCCAAAATAAGGAAAAGGAAAGAAAAATTGCCGTCATGCGCTCAAGTTTTCAAGAAAACGTAAAATTTGGACATTTCACGTTGTTGTTTTGCAGAGGACGGCAAAGAAATGTACCAAAATACAAAACGCACGTGCAGAGCCATTGTTTTTGCCCATTAAGCCTCTTGTTTAGTGGAGTTCTCGTTGTCGATGTCGTCCTCGTTGCATAAGGTCCCTATTAATTGCTCCGCACTTGTGTTCCCTACAGATAGCTTACATCTTCGCTTTCCAGCACGTGCATTTTGATTTTAGCAGTTGATACTCTGATAATTGTGGTATCGAAAAAAAAAATAATACCCAATTATTTCCTTGGCATAAGAAAGCTACCATAGCAACGGCATAAACTGTCAGGAAACCTTAATTCAAGCTTAACGCCGTCGGAATGAAGTCGCGGCCATTTGAATGCCTTTAAACTAAGTTATGGGCGGTGAATGGGGGAGTGATTAGACAGATTAGAACGGACATACCGTTGTCCAAAACTAAGCCATATTATGAGAGTTTGTAAAATCTTAAAATATGCTGTCAGTCAGTTGGCGTTAAGACAGCGAGAGGTTTCAATAAATGTGCACGGAAAATTAAAAAAATTACTGAATTCAAGCGGCACCGGATTGAAGTCTTGCACTAATTCATGATCCGTGCGCGTGAAATTGCAGTGAATCGTGATATCCCGTAAAAATTTGTGCGCGTGCAGTTTCGAAGTTCGCCCATTCAAGTCTTCAAGTGTCCAAGATGTTATGTTCTAGAAGGGAAGTTCACACAAGAGTGAACACACGCACAAAAGATGGCGGATAACAAGAACTGATTTTGACATATTCATTCTCATAAGAACTGATTTTATTGATACAAGCACATGTATGATACAAGAGACCACTGTACAGCGAAGGCTCACATGAACTATATAAATCACTGTACCACCTCCCCGCGGAGATTTGTTGTACGGCACAACTCTAAAAGATGAATAAACAACTTATATTAATACAAATCATCAATGTTTGCAAATCTCTAAGTGTCCTTAAGTAACAGCCAGTGAATGGCAACAATAACATTGTTCAATAACAGTGTTCGAGATCAAATCTGCTCAATCAATCGTTGAGGTTGAGTTGAAGTGCGCAATGATCGACGCAGCACCGGCGTAGGAGGGGCAAGTGGTGTCTTTTGTCTTTTGTACCCGAATCATCCTGTGGTGGTGTGCTGGCACTGGCTGACATAGAAGACTGAGAATGTGGAACAACTGCTGCAGACATTGCTGAAATGATTGCCTCCACAGGAGGTGTGCCTGATTCAACTGGCTTAGGGCTGGGACTGTTCTGTAAAACATCATCAACACGACGCCTCCAAACTCGCTCGCCATCTAACTGGACTTGTAAGAATGCGGTGAGGAGTGTTGTCGCACTATTCTGGGTTGCCACTTCTGACTAGACAAATGGTCACGAGCAAGGACAGTGTCACTCACAGCCATTTCCCGGAGCTTGGCATACCTGTCACGGTGCATTTTCATCTTGCCTTGCTGACCGAGCACATGACTGGCAAGATCTGGTCTTACTTGGGATAGCCGCGTCCGCAATTCTCTCTGGGACGACCCAGTTGTGGCGTGGGGAATGCTTATGACGACAGGAAGTTGCAGATTCGCTGCTGCAGAGAACATGATGGATCAGATGCAGAGGACTCCAATAGGTACTTGAAGGTCTGCACAAAGCATTCAGCTAAGCTATTGGATGAAGGATGGTAGGGACCAATATTGTCAGGATGCCATTTTGTTGTAGAAATTCCTGGTACTCAGCGGACTGGAATGGTGGACCATTGTCACTAACTATTTGATTAGGCAGCCCATATCTCGCGAAGATGTTACGCATAGCATTACTGGTGGCTTCTGCAGTAGTTGTCTTCATGGGCCCGATCACCTCAGGCCACTTGGAGTGAGCATCAACCATAATGAGATGATGGTTGGATTGATATGTAGCGAAATCCACGTGTACACGCTGCAGTGGGGCTGTAGGTCATGACCAAGGAAACAGTGGTGCAACTAAAGGAGCCTTCCTAGTTTTAAAACACTGCTGACATCTGCAAGCTGTCTCCTCAATGTCGCTGTCTATCCCTGGCCACCACACATGACTGCGGGCAGTTGCCTTCATATGTGCGATTCCTGGGTGAGCCCTGTGTAATTCACCCAAAACTGACTCCTGCAGTGTAGGAGGTATGATGGTCCGCAAACCCCACATTAAACGGCCTTGTTCAACTGTAAGTTCGTGTTGCAAGTGAAGTAGAGCTTAAGCTCAAGGGCAGGACATAGGTTGACAGGCCAACCGTCTTGGGTAAGCGACAGTGCCTTTGCCGTTGTTAGGTTCCTGAACGTTTCTCTAGCAATCTCAGGGGCAGAGACTGGGTGTCTGCTCAGTTGCTGGGCAGCTACATGGAAGACTTTATCCTCAACACTCGCATCTCTGTGGTACTTGGGTGGTAGCCTAGACAAAGCGTCGGCATTATCTACATCCGCAGGAGGTATAAACTCCATTTCGTAATGGTAGGACGAGAGGAGTAGGGACCATCGCTGTAGGCGAGCTGCTGCAAACACTAGTGAGGCAGAGTCTGGTGCGAAAATCTTCAACAATAGTTTGTGATCCGTGTGAAGTGTAAACTTGCGTCCGAAGAGGTACATGTAGTACTTGGTCACTCCAAAAATGATAGCCAGACTTTCCTTCTCTATTTGACTGTAATTCTGCTCAGACGAATTCAAGGACCTCGAGACGTAGGCGATAGGTCTCTCATCTCCATTGGGGAAACGGTGAAGTACGACCGCTCCGATGCCGTATTGACTTGCATCACTTTCAAGGACCACAGGTAGGCTGGGATCATAGTGGACAGGTACATGTGAAAACGAGAGGGAATCCTTTGCCTTGTCGAAAGCTGGCTCGCACTAAGGGGTCCACGTGAAGTCCTGGTTCTTCTGAAGGAGCTGGTTGAGTGGCTGGAGGATTGAGCTCAGATTACGGATGAACTTGCCGTGGTAATTGACCATCCCAAGGAAGGCTCTCAACTGGGTGGAGTTCTCAGGGCGTGGCGCTTGCTTGTTGGCTTCCACCTTCTCATCAGTTTGGGAGATTCCTTCCGCTGAAATGATGCAACCCATGTAGGTTACTGATTTATGCATGAGCTTACACTTGCTGAGTTGAAGTCTTAAGCCATAGTCATCACAACGGCTGGTAGTGGCACTGTTCAAATTCTTGATGTGTTGGTCGTCATCCTTTCCTGTGATTAGGATGTCATCTTGTATTCTTGCGACATGGTCCAGGCCTTGAAGGATGATGTCCATGGTACGCTGAAAGATCGCTGGGGACGACGCAATACCGAAAGGTAGCCTTTTGTAACGGTAGAGGCCCCGATGGGTGTTGATGGTAACAAATGGCTGGCTTTCGGGGTCTAAAGGAAGTTGCTGATATGCACTCTTCAAATAAAGTTTGGGAAATCATTGTCCACCGCGCAGTTTGAAAAGGACCTCCTCAGACAGAGGTATTGAGCACTGTGAGACTTTAAGTTGTGGGTTGACAGTAACTGCGTAGTCGCCACATGACTGTGTGGTACCGTTTGCTTTTGGTACATGAGCCATGGGGGTTGCCCATTCGGTGAATTCCGCCTTCTCCACAATACTCGCAGACTCGAGTCGGTTATATTCTACTTCTACTGCTTCTTGAAGAGCATAAGGAAGAGGATGTGCCTTGTAGAACTTTGGCTGTGCCTCGGCCTTCATCTCCGATTGGCTGTAATTCCCTTAATTGTCCCAAGGCCAGGCTTAAAGACATTAGGGTGAGACTGAATTGTGGTATGTAAACGCGCCTGTATGTCTTAAAAGAGAGATGGTCCGGAACCTTTAACTACCAGAAGCGGCACGGTTACATTGTGACCTTGGTATTTGAGTTGAACATGGAATTGACTACAAACCTGGACTGGGTTCCCTATGTAGGTGTGTAGACGAGTAGCAGAGGGTTGGAGCGGAGTGCCATTGAAATGCTTGTTGTCAAGAGAAAATGAGGGACCCTCATTTTCTCTTGTTGTTGTACTTCTTCTGTGAGATGAGTGAAACTCCAGCACCCGTGTCTAATTCCATAAGAAGGGAATTTCCATTTAACTCGACTGGTATTTCTATGCCTTTCTCCACCGCACTGAAATTGTAGATAGCAGCCGAAAATGGATCAAATGAATCCGAAGGGGGTCAAACTGTGTGCAGTTCCACCTTGTGAACCTTCTGAGGTTTGCTTTTGCAGGCATCTGTGATGTGACCCATTCTGCCGCAGGAATGGCACGTGTAACTTCTGTATTTGCACTGTGAGCGCGGATGGCCGGATTTGCCGAGAGCTGAGGCACTCAGAAGTGCCGGTATTATTATGCTGGGAAAAAGGCTTGTTTCCTTGGCCCTTGCCAGGAGGCTTGCGAGATTTGTGTGGACGAAAAGTCCACCGGTTCCCCGAATCCAGCTTGTTTACCAGAGCCGCGGCACTTTGAGAGAAACCAGCGACGTCTTTCTCGGCCGCTTCCGCCCCGATTGCAATCTTAAGTGCCCCATCGAAGGTGTGGTCTTCAATTAAGCTTTTTTTTTTAATTTCCTGACTGCGAAGACCGCAAACAAAACGATCGCGCAGAACTTCATTGAGGTAAGTTCCGAAATCGCATGTGGACGCGAGGTGTTTTATGCACCTATCAATGTTAGTCCCGACGGGGGGTGAGGGGGGGGGGGATACGGGAAGAGGTGGGGACTTTGATGGACATTTCCTGCCCTGGGTGGGGAATGTTGACAAACTTTGAAGAGAATGCTGGCCCCAGGGTGGGGAAGATTGATCAAACTTGAAAAATGAGATAATATTCATCAAAGACCGTTTCCTAAGCTTGGACTTTGCCTTGGTAAAATACACGATGCGATGCTGCCTTCTTGAAAACCAACAGAGCAGAGCCTAGATATGAGTGACTTGCTATCATGAAAATACCCAAAAGTCCACGTGAGGCAGAACAAGATGGAGGAAAGAAATGTAAGGAAAATTTGCCCAATTTGTTTGTTAGTTATAAACGATCGGTTCTTTCGGTGTTCTTTCGTCACGTTGTTAAAAGAAAAAAATTAAACTGAGATTTTTAAAGCTGGGGTGTTTGTATTGTTCAAGCAGTTAACAGGTCAGCTTCTTGTATCTCAATCCCTACAGTAGGGAACTTTGTACTCGAAACTTTACCCCAAGGGTGGGGAGGTTTGACTCAAAATTTGCATTTCGGATCAAAGTCCCCACCCCATCCCGTACCCCCCCCCCCCCCCTCGGGAAAATATCTGTTTCTTCAGTTTCTAATGTTACGTAGTCTCTTGGTTTTTTCGGGAAAATTTATCTATTCATTCACAGCCTCCTCAAAATCTGGTATTGGCTTAACTTTAATTTCCACCCCAAGCGTATGCTCAAAAATAATCAAAACAACACGTTAAAGCTGAATCCCTTTGGGACTATGTTGGCTATTTTTATCCCGTTATATACGGAATACTAATTCCGGTAACATAATATAATCCAATCACGGCTGTCTGTTTAGGGTTTTAAGGATAGTATCTGCTACCTGCTAAGCACTATTGGGCTCCTGCAACCCGACGAAAAGAAAGTTGGTGGTAACCATTTTTCATAACAACCAATCTCCAATCTGGAAAAAAAAATTGCCATACGTTGTCACATATATTTTAGCCAAAGCTTTTCACAATTATTGTTGCATAAGTATCTGAAAAATGCGTGGTTTTGCCCAACATTTTTTCGATTACAACACCCTTGCTTTAAGATCTTCTTTTCCTCTATAGACTTACCGTAAAAGCTCTATTAAGTCCCCGGGGTTCATATTTCATTTCAGGCCTTATTGACGGGGGGCTTATAAGAGAGGGGGCTTAATAGAGAGGGGGGCTTCTTAAAATAGATTCTGTGCAAAACTCAAACAACTGCAGTGAAACTTTATTATTTAATACAGAGCAGCAAACAGTATTACGTGTTTGAGTGTATACTTGTTTAAAAACAAGCCAACTGGGCCTCATAAAGTGTATTTCGTAAGAGATAGGAGGGACCAGATAATGGGCTCCTGAAGGGACGTGTTAAAGAAACCGAAGTATTTTGAGAGTTTAAATTAACAGCATTTAACTCACTTTTTTCATTTACCAAGCAATTAGACGCCTCGCAGGATATTTTTTATTTTTCCTTAGTTAGTGGGGTCGCTTGTAGGACGACTTTCCAACCATATTTGGAAACGCAAAGGAAGTGCGTCAGACAAAGTGGCACTGTTTGAAACGGAAGTCATTTTTCTGTCGATCACGTGATCATGGCGGGGATTTTCAGGTGGAAGCTTCTTGCGTACTTGACCGATATTTGACAGTATTTTTACGCAGTATCGGTCTTGTTCGCCGATAACTTTCTATTTCCCATTAACAGAAAGAACTGATTGGCGATCTGACTTCGTTTTGTGGGGAAAATGTCGCTGGAAGATCCGTTTTTCGTCGTTAAGGAGTGAGTAAATTCGCCGTCTCTGTAATCAATGTTGAGATTTTTCGGATGTCAGTTTTCTCTGATTGTAAGTTACGAACGTAGGACAGACGAAGGGATGATAAATTGTGCAAAGTATTCGTGATCATAAGGCTAAGATCTCCATGTCGAAGGATCTTCCTTTCTGTGGGTGCTAGGACCGATGTTCTTCACATGTACATAGTGATTTCAGCATGCTTCTTACATCTAAATGTTTAGCTATTTCTTTAATATTATTGTTGTCCAAGTGTCCTATTAAATTGGTTAATTGCAAGGTTTTTATTGTAAAAATTTCTTTCAGATTTTTACCAATGAATCTTATCGAAAAACCTTTTCAATGTACTGCCATTTTTCCATATTTATATGTAATGTTGTTGGTACATGTAAATGAGCTGTCAATTTCTAGGAATATCTTTTTGATATGTGTACGTTAGAGTAATATTAGACATAACACTGTTGCTATTAGTTAAAAACACAGCAATGAAGAATATTGCTAGTCCTGTTTTAATTGGTAGTGTTGCAAAATAGTCCCTTGTGATATTGTTTTAACATAAGGTAGTTATTTTTCGTATGGTGCATGACTTTCTCCAGTTTGAATGATAGTGTGACAGCTGTGCCTTTGTGCTGTTGTGCTGGGATGGATGTAGGATTTATATAAAGGGGGTTTGAATTATATGACTGCTGAAGGCTGGAGAATGTAGTGAGGTCCGGGGGCATGCTCCCCTGAGAAATTTTGAAATGTTAGTCCTTGGGAATGCAATTTCCAGTATTGTGATGGGTAAATCAAAGCGTTTTAATTGCTTTTGCATCAAAAGGAAAGAATATGCAGAAAGGATTGACATGAATTTTTACTGATGTGCATTCTAGCTTATATTTTGCAAATCCATGCTGAATTCAGTTGATTTGAAATAAGGCCCTGTTCACACTAGACGAAAATTTGAGTTTAGCGTTTGCAAAAAAAAAAATGAAAATTTTGTAACTGCCTGACAAAATTTTTACAGCCTCCAAATCTAGCTGACAGAATCTTTGAAGTTTCGTTGCACATGCAAAAATTTTGGTGGGTGCAAAAAATCGTTCGCATTAGAAATGGCTTTGTGTTGACAAATTTTTTGGCAAATCAAACAAAATTTCGCATATTGCAAATAGGCCCTAAGCAATTGAGTCCTTTCTGATCATGCTTGCATTAATAATGTTGTGCTTCTTAAAAAACTGAAGAAATGAGCAACTTATCCTAGCAACAATCTTGGACAAAACTGTTGACAAAATTGTGCTTAGAAGCCTTTGTACGTGTAAACAGGGATCAACTGAGTTTCAAAGCGCCCCAACCCCCAATTCAATGTTGTCTGCGCCTCCTAACCGTTTCCCTGACAATGGCAGCTTCCCAACTTCAACATTGAAATCAGGAAGAGGGGTAAGGGAAGTTACTTTAAGGATATTATTGACTCACACACATTGGAGAAGGATTTTTGGGCGCTAGAAGGCCTATTTTCTCAAGTAGTTTCGTCCGAGATTGTGTGACTGAGAAACTGCCGAAAAGGTCCGATTCACGCACTCCAGCAAACTGCTTCTACCATTAATTATTGTTAAATCAGATGCTTAGGAAGTCCAATTAGTTACGTGGGAAATATTCTCTTATTGAGAGAAATTATGGGTATTTTTGAGGACTCAAAAAATCCCTTCGCTCTCATGGCTCTCTGCTATTTATTTTCAAGGGAAAATATGGTGATGAATACAGGCTCAACTGACACAATAAGAACTATCAACATTGCACTTTCACGACTTGACAAGAGACTGGCAACTGTAGGTCTAGATAATGAGAAGGTGTACTTTACTGTGCCCTCAATAAATAAAATTGGAGCAGAAAGTAATTTTCAGCATGCGGAATTAGCAAAATGTACAACTTTCTTTGCTTCGGAAATCATGGATGACATTATATAGGTCTAAATATATTCACAGAATGGATGGCTCGATGGACATCATCATTTGACGAAAAGTACACCTGCACAAAGTATTCATAGGTGTGAAATGTACATTTCATAGTGCAAAATAGGCTAAAGGAAAGCGATACTTTTGGGATGAATAATTAAAGACAATTGGGTCACGTAATCACTTTATTTCATCACACTGACCTCCGTTCATGACACATACCTCGCAAATGTGAAGAACTGTATCGCAATGGTCTAAAAGGTGCTATCGCATCACAGAAAGAGAATAATGATCTGTCCTTTTTGTATCCACAAAAAGATTACAACGATCAAATGCTTGGATTTGGGACGATTTACACGGTGAAGTCTTCGCATTTGAACGATTAACAATGGTTTACAGGACTTTTATATAAATAGGAGTGATAGTCTATTGTTTTATTTCATGTTCGTTGTTAACCGTTGAAATTGTCTGTTAATCGTTGTTTTATTGATCCATTGTTTCTCTTTTGCTAAGTAAACCGTGATATACCTAATGGTAAACTTGTCTATCCGCTAATATGGTCGGTTTGCGAAACATGTGTTGGTGGGGTTGGTGTTGAATTTCCCGCGGGATATGGTCTTACTGAAATTGAATGATGTACTGGCTAATACATTGGCAGTCACTTCTGTTTCATCTTCTTCAGTAATGCTTTTTTGAAGACACATGACCTCACGATTTCTCCAGTAGATGATCGGAGAAACAACAGTCCAATAGTGACAGCAGAAATCTCCAGTTTGCAATTTGGGTTTTGGCCAATACGACATGCAATTGAGTGACATTTCATAACCACAGGGATACATTGTTGGCTCATTACATTTCATTGGAATCCAAACATGGGAACAACAGAGCTGTAACTGATGAAAGGCCCATATGAGTGGCTAAAACCAGCTGCTTAGGACTTGCAACTCTTGCACTACACAGGAAATCTCAAAAAAGTCTTGCACACAATCTTGGGCAAAACTGTTGACAAAATTGAGCTTAGAAGCCTTTGTACGTGCAAACAGTGATCAACTGAGTTTCAAAGCCCCCCCCCCCCCCATTCAATGTTGTCTGCGCCTCCTAACCGTTTCCCTGACAATGGCAGCTTCCCAACTTCAACATTGAAAAGGGGGAGAGGGGGAAAGGAAGTTAGTTTAGGAATATTGTTGACTCACACACATAGGAGAAGGATTTTTGGGCGCTAGAAGGGCTATTTTCTCAATTAGTTTTGTCCGAGATTAAAGGTGCACACCAAAGCTTACTTTAGCGCTGATGTATCAGATGCGAATCCAGAAAACTCTCAATTTGCTGCTGTGAATGACATGCTCTATTGTTTTTATAGTTTAAGTTTATTTAATCTTTTCACCATGTTTTTGTGGTAACTGCAACCAAACCACCCCTAAGTCTGCCATTGTCTATTGGTGTGCTGTCTCTTGAAGATGATTTCAGTGCTTATTTTAAAACTTGTTAGTGACACAGAAATCTTTCCTTGATTCTTCAGAGAAGTACAAAAGGCAGTCAACAATGTGCAGACACTTTACAGGAGATGGCAAGACTTGTTGGACAATCCTCGCACTGTTGGAAAAGATGAATATAATTGGACAACAAATGAACTCCGGAACAATCTTCGAAGTATTGAATGGGATTTAGAAGATCTTGATGAAACAGTTGGGATTGTGGAAGCAAATCCAAGGAAATTCAACATTGATATGCCAGAGGTTAATCAAAGGAAACAGTTTATAAAACAGACTAGAGACAATGTGAACACAATCAAGGAACACATGAACAGTCCTGCTGCTAAGGCCAAAGTGGAAAACTCTTCAAGAGATGTGAGATTTATCTTTTTATTCTTGTGCAATAGGCTGTTACGTGGTTTTGCTATTTATTTTGCTATTGATTTGTTTCTACTAATTCAACGTCTTTCACTTGATGACACTGATCAGGGTGGATTTTAAGTTTGGGCTTCAAAATTCATCTTACCGGAACTTATACTATTGGGTTCTGCATTACATTTTACTATCATTTTGGTGGGGATGAAGAATTTTGTTTATTATACTTCTATGACTATCATGGTATGGTTATGCTAACAAGGGATCCCTTTAATTAAAAGTATATTGCCAGATTAATCGCAGTGATTCATTGTACAGTTTGAAGTCACTAGCTTTGAAATATGCTCTGTAAATGTATACAAAGTGTTTCCCACTATTGAACATCTTTTGAAAACTAAATGCTGACATCAATTTCAAGTCAGTAGTCAAAATGTAGTTGGCTGGGAATAACTGTGGGTTTTTGCCTTTGTTTGTCAGTTGACATGGACACATAATTTCATGCTTACATTTTTGAAAACTAACTTTTCAATTTTTAGGCGTTGTTGGGAAGAAGAAATGATAAACCAAAAGATAGATACTCCAGACTGGATCAAGAGATTGAAAAATCAAATCAAGCGTTTATTATGGACCAACAGCAACAACAGGAGGTACTACTAATGTTATAAAACACAAAGATGCATTACAGATCTTACAAAATACGTATGTCATGTTGAAGAAAATTGAAGGAAGCGTCCTTTGGGTGGAAATCTTTAAAACTACATTCAATGCTGTTGTCTGCTTAGAAAAGATGTCCACTTATAGGAGCCTAAAAAACATGTAATATCTTCTTAGGAGAGAGAGGCATTTGTGGAAAAGTAAAAATAAAGTTGTGTAGTGTGTGTATTGTGGCTTGGATTGCTGCTGATTATCAGCTTACATGTAGGAGAGGAGTCCACCAACAGTCAGCATAAAATGAAGTGTTCTTGTTTGTGAGTAACTGGTCCATGTCTGGTTTTCTCATTAAAGAAGTGTTCTTTGATGGAAGCTTAAAATTTAGTGTGTATACCGGTAGTTGGCTGGGAGAATCAGTCAGTGTTGGATTCAGGAAAGTGCCCACTTGCAGTCACCTTAACATACAGTGCACCTCTTAGATTTAACACTGCACTAGTATCGTAGAGGTCATGGAGGCGTTTAGCCACCCATGCAGTTGTTTTTAAGGGACTCGTATTTCACCTCCTCCCTACTAATGCCTGCTTACCCAAAGCCAACATTCCTTTCCCATTGTTTGACTCGCAGGCATCCTAGCCAATCACAATTGAGCAACTGTCCAGCGATGACAAGTAAAATTAATCCTTATGCATGCTTTTTTTCTCTCGCGAATTTGTAAACATATCAAAGCGCTGGAGCTGATTTGTAATACGATGTGTTACAAGAAGCTAAAGCAAATAAGAATTTTGATGCGACCAAGTTAGAAATCTAAAGCATTTATCAGTCGATCAAACATAGAGTAAACCGACGTGAAATTATCACACATGGTACGACAACAAAGCTCTATCTCTCATGGTTAAATCAGATGAAATTCGCCCACATAGCGATCCCAAAACGTCCTGGGGAAGCTGTCAGAAGTTATCAAACACTGATGGCATAGACTGCGCCAACTAGTAGTTTTTTCTTCAGTTCACGAGATGCAGACGGCAAAATTATGCACCTAGCAGCTCACTTGATCCACTGCACACTATGGTCTACCAATGGCAAAGTTTCCTTCCTACAAATCACTCAGACTAACCCGAATATACGCCAATACTTCTTAAATAACTGACTTGGGCCTTCATCAAATTCACAAGAAGTGACACAACAGCTACAACATAACCAGTGGCGAGGAAATCGAAGATTGAAGGCGAAGCTTGCATGATACTGAATAAGCGTCTTTCCGTAACTAGTCGGCATATTGATGGCAATATTATCGCTATTTCCTCTCACAAATTCTTAAATTGACGTCGGTTGATATGCATTCAAACAGGAAATTTTAAACGTAGAGCACACGGTGATCAAAGCTTGCTCAAGCTCTGTCTCCGCTATGTTGAACTATCCCACGAAAAGCGTCCTGAGGTCAAGGTCAACCTTCCAGAATTTAGTAGGTAAAATGTGATTGGCTAAGTGGCGGGAAAGGAATGTTGGCTTCGGGTAAGCAGGCGTTAGTGGGGAGGAGGTGAAATATGAGTCCCCTAAAAACGACTGCGTGGGAGGCTAGGAGGCGTTTGACTAGGGCTTTACTGTCACTACTGCGATGATACTCACATATTCATTCTTTAACCTGCAGTTCAAACATGATTTCCATATATTCATTCTTACATCTTAGATTCCTATCACTCAGTTTTTTTTCCACCCGCAATGTAATTCTCAATGAACTTGAGAATTTACATATATCAAGGTTTAGAGAATTATTCATAAGGTTTCACTTGAGGTTCTAGATCAAGATGTCTTGAATGCCATTAAATGGGAAGATATAGGATATATATCTAGCCGATTTTTTGATAACCAGGCTCATGAAAATTTGAGGGTTTTTAGAACTTTCTTTACCAACACCTTGGTTTATCAAAAGGGAGACTTAAAATTTTGATAACCAGGCTCATGAAAATTTGAGGGGTTTTAGAACTTTCTTTACCAACACCTTGGTTTATCAAAAGGGAGACTTAAATTTAGGCTCATTATGAGTCTACAGTCCCTATCAAAGGGAAGACGAAAAATACATGTTATTTGTCTTGCAATTAGATGTGAAATTGACTTGACCTCTGACATGAGAATTTTGGTGGGTGAATCGGCCAAATCTCTTAGAATTTGCTTTTGCTGATGGCAAAGTTAGCTTTTGAATTAGCAGCATCAATTTGAGCGAAGTCTAGCAACGTTTTAACCGAACGTTCGTGATTGCTAAGAAGAATCACAGCTAATCATTGTCGAATTTTATGTAAATTATTGCTTTATTTTGAGATCAATTCTGACACCGGAAACCAGTCATTATGACACTTTCAGACTATCAAATCACTAGTATAAGATCAATAAAGTTGCAAGGGTGGAAACTAGTCAAAAAATTGTTCAAATGTACGCTTTTTGCAGACAAATTCCGAGCCATGCCTTGTGTTTTTACACAAATTTCTTGAATTCCCGGATGTTTACTGTCTCTGTGAGTGAGGAGTTGTTAACGGCCTTCTATCCACTGTCAACATTTTTTCTAAGTCTTTAGCCTGCTCCAAATTCAACAACAATTTTACTCTCAGAGCCTAGACATGATCACCAACTTATTTGTTTAAGGATTTGTACAAAGCAGTACTGGTGCAAAAACAATAGGACATAAGTCCCCTACTAGGTTTAAGCACCAACACCTACTTTCTGAGGTAAAGACCTGTTACCTCTCAAAGCAGGAAGGAATACTCTGCTCTAGGAGGCCAGTGGAAAATCAGATTCCACTGATGTGGTTTAGAGCTAACTGACCGCACAAAGACTTCAAATGCACATTTCTTTGTTTGAGAGAGAGTGGAACCTAATTAAGAAATACAGTTTCCGTTTCCCTAAAGTGGAGGGGTGGGGAGGGAGGATAAGACCTTACTGCAAAGTTGAAGGCGGGGACAGTTGCTTTCTTTTCTTTTAACCAAGTACTATTCACCTTGGAGCAGCCGGCATGTGAGATTTTAAATTTCTGACCACTTGCCCAGGAAAACAAAGTACTTGTTTAGCAAATAACTGCTCAGCAAAGATATTAGACTATGCAGACACTGCACATCGCAAGACTTTTTCCCTCACTGGACTTAATGATGTCTGAAGGAATACTCTGCTCTAGGAGGCCAACGGAAAATCAAACTCTACCGATGTGGTTTCGAGCTAACTGACCGCACAAAGACTTCAAATACACATTTCTTTGTTTGAGAGAGAGTGGAACCTAATTAACAAATACAGTTTCTGTTTCCCTAAAGTGGAGGGGTGGGGTGGGGAAGGGGGATACGGCCTTACTGCAAAGTTGAAGGCGGGAACGGTTGCTTTCTTTTCCTTTAACCAAGTACTATTCACCTTGGAGCAGCCGGTGCGTGAGATTTTAAATTTCTGACCACTTGTCGGTGTATTGTCACACATAAAGTAATGTTTTGGTCTGCTAATTATTCAGCTTGTGTGGTGGATTTATCCACCACTATTCACCTCCACTTTGGTGAATAATTGTTAATTATTTTTTCTGAGTACAAATGTACAGGTTTGGTACTTCTTACTCGAAGAAATAGTTTCTTTTTCAGAGCTCCAGTTATATGGCATTCACTTGATGGGTCAACTAAGATATTAGGCAAACTTGAAACTTTCAAAACTGCACTTACACATAACAAAACCCAACTGAGAAAAGTGACTTTTGCCGAAGGAACTATCTATTTAAGGAACTTTCTATTTATAACTAAACATTGTACTTTTCTTCATTTACTTTTAGTTGATGGTGAGAGCACAAGATGAACAGTTAGATATGGTTGGGCATAGTGTTGGAGTGCTAAAAACCATGGGAAAGAAAATAGGAGATGAAATTGAAGAACAAAATTTGTAAGTATTCAGTGAAGGAGACAGAAAACTGTATAATTATTAATTTTGTTTTTAGCTGAGAATATGTGTATTTTACTGTAACTACTGAAACTGCACACCTCTTTTGCAAAAATCTTTATTGTGTCCTCTGGTGGTATCTTTATGCTCTAGTTATTATGATATTGTTTTGAAATTCATATATCGATTGGAAGTAAAACTTTTGTTTTTGTTGTAATCTTTCAGAATGTTAGATGATTTTGGACATGAGTTAGAAATGACAGACTCCAAATTGCAGCAAACTGTCCTCAAAGTTGAAAAAGTTCTTAGATTGTCAGATGGTAAGTCATGTTCCAGTCTAGTGTTCATGCACTCCTCATGTTGTACAGTGTATGTTCTACTCAATGCTGAAAGATTACCAAGCACTCTCCTATAGGATATGAACAAAGTGGTAGTCAAGCCATGCAGGTTCACATAATTGGAACCTAAGGGAGCTATATCGACAACTTTTATCATAAGTTTTAGATATACAACGACGATTATGAGTCTCGGCATAAACTTCTAAAACTCATTGTAAACGTCGTGCTGTCTAGACCTTTTAACTATTATTTTTGATTTAACAAGCCACAAGAGATGTTTGTGTTGATGTAAGCCCAAAATAACACCCAGTTTCGTTTAAAACTACTCTGTTACGGCAGTGAAAGCATAAATTAGTGCCTCTTGATATTTTTCTTTTGGAGTTCTGAGGCCATTTTTTTTTATAAGTAATGCATTCGTAGGTTTGATTAACCCAAGTTATGATCCAAAGACCTTCTTAACAGAGAGGATGAAGAGCTTGTTAGAGACTTTTGGGAAGAGGGCTAAGCTTAATAAGAGGACTTTTACATTATGTTCTCTCACTTTCATTGCAGATAAGAGGCAAACCTGTGTACTGGTGGCACTGATTGTGATCATGATCGTTATTATTATTTTATTCGTTGCAATATGAAGGCACTCACATAAAATTCACATTACTGTCTACACTGAGGGGATCAAGGGACACCTTCCATTTGTCAGAAGTGCGTAGCCAGACCAGCCATTTCATGATTGTCAATGCACCAATTTGGCGAATTGCATGGTTGCCAGGCTTTCGAATTTCTTTCGAAATGGTTCATTCTATTTCCCAGTGAGCCCTTAAAAAGAACACCTAAGTAGAAGAGGCCCTTCAAAATAGTGCATTACTTTCACAAAGTGGCCGGTGTGACTTGCCAGTTCTGGGAAGTGAAACTGTAATAGCAGTGAAATGGCACTTTGTGTACAAACTATTGGTTTACTCGTGGAACTTTGGAACAGTACTAGTCGCATATGCATGATCTGGGTGTGGGCGTTTGGAAGCTAATTAGCTCAAATTTAAGATGAGAGAGTAATAATGGTGTAGGTTTGGGTTTTGTTTAATGTTTTCAACAGCTGGGTCCAATTTGTCATACAACCCTCGAATGTGCACAGTACTTTACTGCGGTCATCGGGTTACAGTTGGTTAAAGTTTATGTGATTTACAGTTCTTTGGGTTTGAGATAATTGGACGGTTTATGTAATAGGGATTGCATTACGGAAAAGTGAAATTTAAAATTGATTTTTAGACCAGAAGGAAGGATGAAGGAACGTCAATAAGTTTGAGAGTTTTACGTTAAGTTATAGAGCTTACAGCAGGCAAACTAGATAGCGTAATGTGATCGGACTGAATTGGCATGTTAGGTCGTGGCAGCGTTGAGAAATTTCATCATCAGATTCAATATTTGTACCATTGAGACTGTATACGTAAGGAATTGTCCGAAACTGTTATGCCCAACAATACGACTCGTTTCAGGGGGACACGAAGAGCGTAGGTGAATCTTCCTTTCCCTTTTCTTTTCAGTTTTTGCTGCGCAGGCTGACACGATATTTACACGATCTAAAAATAGATTAACAAGTACTTTAGTGACTGAGCTGACGTTGTATATTGGCCACCCGTGAAGAGATTCAATAGCTGACGATTCGAGCTTTAACCCTTTGTCATTTGATTTGATTTGATTTATTTAGAGTTGATTTGATTTAGTCTCCCCAATTAGTAGAGCATCTGTGCTCGGCCAGGAAAGACTCTGGGATAATGGAAAAAATCAATTTTTTTTGATTGGCTGCCCGTAACGGCTTCCATTAGTTTACCCCAGATTTTGTGGGGAAATGGCGGTCCATTATTCCAGAGTCTCTCCGGGCGGGCACCCGCTGACCAAACAGCCCGAGGACTCTGGGTACGAGATTGGTGCTTGGCTAAATAGATTTGAGACTTAAATAAAGTGATTATTATTATTATTATTATTATTATTATTATTATTATTATTATTATTATTATTATTATTATTATTATTATTACTATTATTATTTGTCAGAGCGAATCAAGGAATTTTGGGTTGTGAGAGGTTTACATACTGAACGATAGCGTAGGGAGGGAAAATGGTAACGTTTCACGTTACCTTGTGCCCTCCAATAGCGTAGCGTTCTGTACAACCTCGTTCCCAGGGTAGGAGAGAACCCTGGGAATGAGGTTACATTCTGTATATAGACCTCTCCCACCCCCTGAGTTTCTCGATTCGCTCTCGGTATATACTGATAAAATCACAACTGACTCGGCAAACATCCCAATAACGTGCTCTGGAACCCTCATCCTAGCCACTGAGACAGATCCATAGCAGATTTGTCACTAACCTCAACTTTCATAGACCAAGGATAATAACTTTGGAGCGGCTATTCCCTCTGAATTAGCAATACGATCTTAAAACCACTTTTGTAATCAATACAATCTGTAGCTTCTAAACACCCAATAATGTAATTTGATTTCTCTGCCAGTGCCTACAACTAACAATAATATCATTGCTATTACCTACCATTTGGCAATTGTTTTTATACAAATATTTAATCAAATGAAGAATGATCCTCACAGTTGTGAACGCAATTTATGCAATTGCGAAAAGAAGCCTGAAAAAAATTCAGGACTTCAACGGGGTTTGAACCCGTGACCTCGCGATTACCGGGTTCGATGCTCTAACCAACTGAGCTATGAAGCCACTGACGTTGGGAGCAAGTCAATTGTGGGTTCATATGTTCCCGTGAAAGATATGAGTGTGAATGATATATGAAATGAATCATATATGAACTGCGGAAATGAAAAATGATCCTCGCAGTTGTGAACGCAATTTATGTAATTGCGAAAAGAGAAAATATATTGCGTTCACAACTGCGAGGATCATTCTTCATTTGATTTCATTTCCGCAGTTCATATATGATTCATTTCATATATCATTCACACAAATATTTAGGTAAGATTTTGTATTTTTTTCTTTCTCCATTCTTTTAATTTTACGTTAATGTGTACGTGGCAGTGACCAACTCGAAAGCCTAGGCTACTTTGGTCACTGCGCGCATTTTGCCTTCCACCATGCGTTTATGTAATTTATCACAGTTCTTCCTATTTCTCTTCTTGTAATATATTGTTATGTATATAATAAACATCAGGTAATAGTCCAAAAAAATAAACAAGTCTGAAATCTGCTCTGATGAAAGGCTAGAACATCAGCTTTTGCATCTCTTTTACGGTGGCCAATATACGTTGTCAACTCAGTTGATAAAACCACATTTCGTGTACCACTTCCCCACCAACGCAGCACCGCCCCCTTTAAGTAATTTAAGGAGTCTTTTTTACAAACCATTGTGGAAGCGTCAACATTTGGTCACAGCGTAATACAACTGCCCAGTCTCTTGAAATACTGTCATTTATGCGACAACTGGAAAACGGGTAGGCGAACAAAACGACCCGGGTATAACTCCTCCTTATATTTTAAGTATTCAAAACTTTTTGGTAGCAACTGTTTTCGTTCATCTTAAGTCGACTCAGCGTGGTGTGAAATGTGACAACGCTGACGAATGTAAAGACATCAAAAACTTGTTAACCTGAAGTTGGTCTTTAATTATGGCAGCTGCTTGGAAACCTACGCGGAGCAAACTCACGTACAACAGCGAAGTTAACTCGCCCACTTGTAGTTACTACTTGTGACAATGTGTTTGTATGGAGAAACGGAAGAAATAACCAGCTGCATAAAAGACTTTCGAAATTACTGTTACAAGTGTTCATTGACTAGAGGGTGTGGGTGAGTTTGCTCGTGCGGGGTGAACTGACGACAATCATCACCGTTAACTTAATTTTTAGACGGAGTAGTTGTATGATCGCAAAGGAGTTCCAAAAGCTGACGTTTGGAACGTTGGCCCTGCGTCAGGTCTCGCCCAGACGGATGAAATTACAGCTGGAAATGTTACTCCTTGAATATCTTAACGGCCACAATTTACGATTTCAACCCAGTCAAAATTTAATTTGTGGGTTTCCTTCCTCCGCTGACGTACATGAAGCACCAGGAGTTCTCTAGAGCTTAAGAAGTTTGTCATGAGCAGCGCAACAACGTGACGCGTTCATTGAAGTGACTCCCCCACTCACGTGTAAACAATTCTGTACAGAGAAACGGAACAGGTGCATGCGGAGAGGTTTCCAAGTGGATTGTAGTACACGTGTTAAGTTGACTTGATGGAGTGGGTGAGTTGGTCTGTGGGTGAAACTACGAGTCACCGTGAAAAGGTAGGATATTGAGGTCATGCGCGTGTTTTAAACGATTACCGAGTTGTTGAGTAAGGAAGTTGCTCAAAGAGTGACCGAATTTACCCACAACAAACAAGTGATATATTTGACAATATAAAGAAAGAAACGGTACTACGTGAAAATAAAACTTGCACTGCGTTATACGAGAAACAACTAATCCTAGTAAGAGAACGAGATAACGGCTAAAACTAGTAGTAATCGTAGATTAGAAAGTGCGTTCGAGTATTGGTAGGTTTGGTATGTTAACCCTAAAACCACCATATGGAGGGCCATGTGGTCCATGATGATCTTTGAAGTCAAGTCAAGTTCAAGTTCAAGTTTATTAAAATGAACAACATAATACAAAACAGCGCTAACCCGCAAATGGCTAAGGCTAATCTAGGCGGGTAGCGGGAAGGACTGTTTAAAGAGTAAGTATAATAATTATGAGTATGGGATAAGTGAAGAGATAAAATACATATACAAGCACGTTGAATAAATAAATAAATATATAGAATAAATAAACAAATAAACACTAAAAGCACATTGACAGCATCTTGGAAAGCCTCAAAAATATCAACTTTGACTAACACGATATTAAAACATAGTTTCTGAAAATATTTGTAGCAGCAACGAACAAATTATTGTAGAAATCGGCAATTGTTTGAGCTTTATCCAGACAGTAATCCCCAGACATTCCTTCAGCTCCTAAGGACTTGTTCCGACCCAACATGGTATGTTCCTTCGCATGTTTCAGTGACGAAATCGAAATGACCGATCCGTGGCGTAAAAAGGTGTACAAAATATTTCTCAGACATTTGTTAATCCTGATATAACAAATTTCAGTCGAGGTCGTTTCTTGAGAGGTAAGGTGGCAGATCATCCACTTCAATTGCCAATCGTCGCGACAAAGAACCTTCCATGCTAGCAGAGGTCTCTGGCAGAACCCCAGTTTCATCCATTCGTGTTCAACAACTCGATCACACAGGTCTTGTTTTCGAAACATTTCGTCGATTCAATTCCGCTTTTACTTGATGAATTTTCCACTCATTGTAGTTGTATCGCCGCCATTTTTACTTTCGCCATTTCGAGGCTGTAGCAGCTCATTTAAGACATTTAGACATCACTTTCGTCTTCCTCGCAGACGGCCGCCATTTTGAAAGCTTTTCAGTTGGCTTGGCGATGATGTCTTCTTGTTCGCCCCCGCAGATTGCTTGCAGATTGCAGGGGCAGCTCATGTCAAGACCCAACCATTCAACTATTCAACCATTGTCCAAAAATCTCGATTCAGTCTGGATTAGAACTACGTTCTGCGAACGCAATTACTGATTGCTTCCCAATGAAGCAGACGTGGCTCATATGAATGGTGTGACATCAGCCGGCTAAGGGTGACAGGGGTTATTCCGATGGTTTTTCTGCAGTGAGTGATCTTTTCTACGACAGAGATTTTGTAATAAAAAGAATGAAGTTGCCGGCACAGGTTCTTCTCTGATCTTGCCTGTCTTCGTTACACGCGAGCCAGTTCACAGCAGCCCCCTTTCTATGAATCATGAAGTTCGGCGGCTCAAACCGCCGAGATAACGTTACTTTTCTTTCGACTCGTTACAATGGACTCCCATTATTTCTACTGAAAACTCTTCTGTTTTGCGCTCGTGAGATTCCAAATTGTTAGACTCTGCTGAGTTATTTGAATGAACCGCGTGAGAACGAGCGAAGAAAACAGGGGCACCCAACGACAAGTTTCGGTAGATATCTGTTCGGTGGAGGGTAGTTCGCCTTGGACTTTCGGCGGCGATTAAAGAGTGCACTCGGATTTTCGTAAGTAAACTGACGTGGCCTAAAAGATTCGTAATGTGGAAATCATAACCCCTGAGGTATTCGGAGAAGTCGTTATTGCTGTTTTTGGCAGTAAAAAACGTCAGCTAGTATTTTCGGAAAGAAAACAAGGTTCCCTAGAAAGTTCATTTCAGCTAGTATTTTCTCAAAGAAAGATTTTGTTCCCTAAAATTCTCGGGCAATTAACATTTCAGCTAGGGAATCCGAACAGATCAAAGTTTTCTAGCTCACCAAAACATCACTTTAAACAGACTTCAAACACCATAAGGTACTTAAAAATGCCTTTCTACAGCTTTTGGCTGCTTTGGCTCGTTGGGTGCCCCTGAGAAAATTTAGCTCGATTTTCTTCCCTCGTTCTTCGCACTCGGGGGCGTTGTTTCGTGTTTCGCTCTTACAATCCAATGCAATGCAATGCAATGCAATACATTATTTAACTTCGGATTCGAGTAGCTACAATAACTGCTAGTATCTCCGAAGAAAAAGAAAACAAAAATTCTAAACCAAATTAAAAGATAAGATGTTCTTCGCTGCCCCCATATACTGAGAGCCTGAAACAGGCCAAGCTAGAAACCATTAAAGGACCGAAGTGAAAAGTGGACGGCTGTTTATTTGGTCTTAAAAATCACAAAATTTATCAGTTACTTACGAAGAAAACCCAGATTCATTGAGTAAGATTCACTAAAGCAATGCAGTACACATGGATCTAACCCGGCGAAGCGGAGTATCCATGGAGAATCCTCGACACCGAAAGCTTTATCTTATCAGAGCACTGACTCAATCAATGTTAAACCCAACCTCACTGAGAACGTGCAAGTGTAACTTTCGGGCGCTTTATTGTGATACTAGTATGTTCCGGATATTCCGAAATCAGAATACCTCGAAATTAAAAAAGGTTCTGTAAACATGCGCGTTTTCCAAGTATTACCGAAATAGGATCAAACGCTTTTACTTTGGCCGTTTGGATATTTTTCATTGCCGGGAAGCAAATACAACAGAGATTCTAAGTTCAGAATGAGTTCAGATTTGACTCAGAATGCTCGAACTGATGTCCCAGAAAACGGGAACAGAGCCAGTTTGAAAACTTGAACAGTTTTGGGTTCCTCTCTGACTTCGAGAGTTGTAAAATCAAAAAAAAAATAATAATAAATAAAATAATAATAATAATAATAATAATAATAATAATAAATGAATAAATAAAATAAAGAAATAAATTCAAGAAAGGAGGAGGATTTACAGTTTACGCCTGCCTTCCTCCTGAACGGCCATTAAAATCCGATGAAACGGAATTTTTCTAAACATTTAGTTAAAAATATAAACCTTCAAGACAGTTCTTTAGCTGAAAAATAGACTAATTTTATCATCTAAGTTATTGCAACTTCTGTAATTTCGTGTTTAAGCATCACATTTTGCACAATAAACTGAAAAGCTAAACTTGGCGGCGAGCGGTTATAATAGCTAAAACAATACCGTGGCGATTAGCATGTTTACCCACTTGAAAGGTGTGGGCGTGTATTTCACAGTCTTCCTCATCTCAATTTGCAAGGCTGTGCGGCTTGTTACATAACTTTCCTTTGACGAAGGGCTAACGCTCGAAAACTGGGCTCTTTTCTTTGTGGTGGCCAATTTACCCAGTTTGAGTCAACTGAGCCGATCGGATAAAAAAAGATGACTCATTAGGGCTGTTTATACGAGAGAAAATAAGCCGCGGCTTACTCTCGCCGCGACTTACATAAGACGCGAAAGGAACCATTGATACGAGTAAAAAACTCCTAGGCCAGGACAAGCCGCAGCTTGAGAAAGCCGTAAACGTAGATTTTGTACCATTTATACGGAGTGTTCGCGTCTTATGTAAGCCGTGGCCAGAGTAAGCCGCGGCTTATTTTCTCTCGTATAAACGGCCCTATTGTCAATCCCCCACCAAGGCAGCACGACAGCCAGTTCTTATGAAGCTAAGCAACTCATTTATCCGCTTGCCATACAACATGCACGTTCATTTTTACAAGTTAATTTTTAGGTGGGACTTTCTAAGACAGTGCATTGGGCTATAAACATTGAAAAGAATAGAAATTAGTTTTGCCAAAACCCTTTATGAATTCCGAGTGCACATTCAGTTTGCGAGCTTTTCGCACCAATCAGCGTGCGACGAGCACTTGAGAAACATTAAGCGCGGGAAAAACGCAGGTGCGCGTTGCTAGAAGAGCTAGAACTGTCTTGCTATGAAGCGATCGAATTTTGATTTTCACTTTCCAAGTTTAATGTTCAATTATAAAAAAAATGTTTAAAGGAATAGTTTAACTGCAATTATCTTGTCAGTTTGGCGTAGATGTTGCGACTCTTCATCAGTTCATGGCTGTGTGGGTTGAGTGTCATGGGGGATCAAAGGTCGCAACTGAAATGAGCAAGTGTAGCGCGAAATCCTGGATGTCAAATGTTGACGAGAAGGGGAAATTCAATAATCGGAACTTATTTTTTTTTCTTCTTCTCCGTCTTGTCTTATGCTTCATTTTGCGAACTGATCTCTCAGAAAATGAAAATAACAGACTGAACAGACAGTACAAAAGACATAGAAAGTACCTGGATAATAATAAATGTGCATTTTTCTTATATAAAGTTTATCATTGTAAGTGCGATTGAAGATTTCAGAGTGAATCGAAGGACCCGTAATTTCGACGTAATTCTAAAACTGTGCGTGATCAGAGCCGGGAAAATTGCAAAGTTGATGCTTAATATAAATTTACCCCACTGGATTAGTGCTCCAAATGTTCTACAAGAATAAACACGGGTGATATTGGATATGTGGGAGGAATTGAAGAGAATAATTACAGTTTTATAGCAAGACCTTTCGTCTTGGGACCGAATAGAAAGAAGAAATTAGCATAGATCGGAACTGAAGCATGATTGGTTGGTTTTGAATAGGTAATCGTTGATAGCTTGGGACATGACGTCAAGCCATTCTCAACCAACATTCTTTAAACGAATTTTCTGTCTCAAATATCAGTCTTCTGAGTCCCAGCGGGTCACAGAGAACCTTTGACTGAGGTCCAGAGAAATCTAAAGTGATTTTCAGTGAAGATCGGGAAATTTTCAGCCGCAGGAAAAGCTCGGTTTTCCAAAATGGCAACAGATGAGAATGTATATAGACATGAGGTTTTTTTCAATTCGACGGAGTGGGGCAGAAATCAACCACGGTTTTCAGGTGCTCACAGTTTTGATCTTTCATCGCAACGTGATGTCAAGGATGTTTCGAACCTTTACTCACCGCAAAGGCGTTTTAATTCCGTCTTGTCATCAGCTCAGAGCCACAGAAATGGATTTTCAAAGAGTATGGTTGATCTGTCTTCGTCTCGGAACGGGAATCGAAAAAGCGTCATGTTCGAAGAAGATCTCTTTGCTCACAAAGAGATGTTGCAAAGAGCGCGAAATCGCTTCAAAGAACTAGAACTTAAGTACCCAGAAATCTTCAAGAATTCTAGAAGTTCGTCGGTTTTATCTTCTTGTTCGAGCAGGCAATCCGCGGGCTACGATTGCTCCGAGTCGCTCGAACTGAAATCACCGGAGCGACACGAGATACAAACAGAGGAAACAGATACATTACAAGTGCTACGAAGTGGAGCAAACGATCCGGACTCTAGTGCCGCTGTCACTATATCAAGGCGAAGACCGCCGCCTCTCTCTGCAGCCATGAAACATCATTACCTTGAGGACAGTTGCGACAGTGCGTTCGATGAAATCGATCACGACCGCGAGTCTTTGCATTCGAAGACGTCCCGCGAGACGACACCTCCGTCCTCGCGTCAAAAGCAGTTTCTCTATCCAGGAGAGAGCGTAGAATCGGACAAGGATAGTGGAATATCGACTGATCGACCTTGTACGCCGAATGCGAGGTCTGCTAGATCTGTGCTATGCTTAGATGCTGGATTAAGGGACACGCAATATCCTCCCGTGAAATCGAAAAGTCTGACAGCGCTGTTGCCTATGAGGAATTCCCTTGAGTATGGAGTCTCTGACTCCGACAGTACGAAGAGGCAGCGAGTAGATCGCCGAGGGATTCTAAAATCTGTCGCCTACAGGAATCAAGAAATCAAGGTTGACAGTCTTGACCTCCCCGAATCTGTTTCCAGTCCCACCATCTGCCAAGGGAGACAAAGTCGCAGTGTATCTTTGTCTGGTAATATTCGAAGGGGTGAGTTTTGGTCGATTCTTATGAAGCTTATTTTTTCGCGCAGCATTCGCACTTCTTCGTGTCACCTATTTCAGACGTTGTTTATCTATGCATCATAGACTGAGACGTTTTGATTTCCTTCCCGCAAATTTTAAACGTCCTAAATTTCGTGATTATGAGTAAAAGTGAATTTTTCGTAGCTTGAAATTTCCGAAAAAAGACATCCACGGTCGCTTTGTTGTACGACTTTTTTTCTGCAAATTCCCTGTGCTGTTAATTTTAGTATGATTATAAATTACATAACTGGCTACCCAGTGTTTGTTGGCAGGATAGACTTGTGTAAGCTTATACATACACGCGTGACTTTGTTTCGAGACATCTAAAGACAGATCGTACAAAAAAATGTCGGGAAAAGGCCACTGTTTTAGCCTGATCAAGAGCTTTTTCAATATTTTAAAACTTGGTCGGCAAGAACACTTTTTCTCTACCATCTTGTAGGAAGCAGTGAATGAATTTCCACGCCAAATTAATCAAACGGTTGCTCAGATTTATTTCAATCTATTTTTGATTCCGGGTACTATTTTTGACGTTTTGGTAAACACCGAGCCATGATATTTAGGGAAAGTGATCACGGCGGGGCGGTCTCGCTCCAGTAACCGAAACAAAAGGAATGCTTTACGAATTTTAATAGCTGCGAATACTTCCTATCAAAGTGAAAAAAAATTCACGGAAATCATAGGATTTTCAGGCAAAGAAACAACTCTTGTCCTGTTATGCACCTGTGTTTTATTTTTATGCATGGCGAAGACAAAATGGTTTTGTTTGAGATTTTTTGCGATGTCTGTTCTTTTATTTTCGAAACGATCATCATGTAGTTTTTGTTATCTTTCGGCAAAATTAAATCGTGCTTGTTTCCGTGAAATGACGCAAATGTAATGTTTTCATTCTGTTAGATGTCGTTCTAAAAATACTGAAATTCACCCCAAAATAGCAAAGAACCGCTGAGTTGGTTTCATTTTATTTGATTTTGTTTCAAACAGTACGCCAAACCAACTTTGCAACTTTCCATGTTTTACGTGCTGACAGCTTACGCACAATTTGGTCGACCGATCGATCTTTTTGTGCCATGTTTACTCAGCGATTATAGCCAAAGCTGTATAAAATTAATCATAAAGTAAAGATGTGTCAATTTATTGTGTGGCTAAGAGCACAGGGCGCTCGTGTTTATTCGTTAATGGCAACAGTGTGGGTTGATGTTGCCTCATTGGCCGAACCATCGGCTTCGTGTGCTCTTAAATTGTTACTTTTAATACCGAGTGTCGGCTTTTATTTTATTCCTAACCAGGTGTTTTTGAAAGAAAATTGTCTCAAGCTTAATTAGACAAGAAACGAGAGTTTATTTCTCCATATATTTAAGGGGAAAGCGATTGCTCTTCCATTTTCTGCTTGAAATTTGCTCGCCATTAATAAATTCTAGAATGCTATTAGAGTGAAGTGTATTTTTGGTCAGAGTAACTTCCGCTGACGCGCAACCGTCGATTGTTTATGTAAACATTTCAGTTACTCGAGCTTAAAATACTCCCGTTCACGTAATTCATTTGTTTTTAGAACGACTTTGGAGTTCCGTGAATTTTAAAAGGCCTAATAGGAATAAAAATTAATTCCATTTAATTTCAATAAATTAAACTATTGCAATAATTGATTTTTTCAGAAGAGAATGGGAAGTTCCAAAGTAAAGTGAATTTAACTTAATTATATTGAAATAATTTGCAATTTGAATTTGGATTTTTGTAGAAACAGTGAGGTAAGCCTGCTGATTTTCAGCGCAGGAAAAAAATTAATTCTCCTGGGTGGTGGTTAGGAATGCTTGGTTTTGGAAAATACTTTTTTGAAAAAAAAATGCACAATGGGAAAAGAAATTCCCCCCAATAACTTTTGTCAGAAAATTCACTTAGTATTAGGACGGGAATGGAAAATTAGATAATTATATATAAGAAAAAGAAACATTTTGGTTTTTGTGTTAGAGTTGATGATGCAGTAATTAAAGAAATTTAATAGCTTGGGTGTACCAAAAATAGCATTTAATATTTGTTTACCCTCAGCAAAAATTTGAGTTGCAGTAATTAAAAAAATTAGTTGTCGGGGTTCAGGCTAAAAGAGTAGCAGCTCAAAGTACTCAAATGTTTCCCAGCTTTATCTTGTTAAGATGTATTTACAGCGCATCATGGAGATAGACATAAAAAGTGTTGATAATTGTCCTGAAGTTCCAAGACTCAACAATTTTTTTCTAATTATTATTTGTCATTTTGCTGTTTTGGTTTTTCAAGATTTAGCTTGACAAACCATTTTCCAAATGCTTTGTCACAGAAATTTATGATCCTTCTAAATTCTGCATTTCTCTTACTGTTAAGAGTTTTCTCATTCTTTCGTTGAAAGGTTTGTTGCTGCAAATGAACCACTGATTGCATATAATGGCATTTCATGGTGGTTAAAAAAATCAGAAAGACCATTGGTCCATAGGATATGGTCATGTATTATTGCTTTATAAGTATTATATTGTGCTCCTGAGTTTTCATAATACTTCCACAAACAATAAAAACTTTCAGGCAGCAGTAGTAGGGATGGTGAGACTAATACGTTTTCTGCAAGCCTGAGACTTTCTTAGCTTTGCAAAAGAAATCAAGACTCCGAGACGGCATTCCGAAAAAAAATCGAGACTCAGAGACCCGTGAAATTTGACAACAATTCTGCAAGACAAGTATTTTTTGAAGAACCATTCTCCACCCCTAATACAAATTCTTGCCATGCTCAAGTGCTTAATACAAGTTAAAATTTTAAGAGATTGATGAACTTACTGGTTGAAGCAGTTAGCCAATGAACCAGGCACAAAGGAGATTGCTTTCTTTGTTAAAATTTTGTGGACTCATGTCATTGTTTTATTTCTTGCATTTGGCAGGTTCAAGCATATATCGTAGAAGCATTTTTTCAGAAAACCGCAGTTTCAGTGGAAGTCAAGATGAAACTGATTCTGATGCTGAAACCATTTATAGTGTACAAAGTGAATTTATCTTACGGCCACACATGTCAGCAAGGGAAAGATACTTCAGCACTTACCAGCTCAATCCAGTGTCTGAGTCTGCAGCTGGTCCAAGGGACGTGGTCAGTCAGAAATGGAGAAGTATGCCAGAGCTTGCTAGGAGCAATAGTCTTGCAAGTGTTGGCTTGTCTTCAACTTATGGTGATTCTCTCCCTGCTGGTTTTGATGAAAAGAAGAAGAAAAAGAAGAAGCGGAAGTTTGGCCGTCGATCTGGTCTGTACATTGTGAATGATGTGCCAGTTAGTGAGAAGCCTAGATTGTCAGTGGACAAAGGAAGAAGCAAAAGCAAGGTTTTCAGCAAGAAGGTAAAGAAAAGTTCTTTACATGTTAATGAGTTGACCAAGAAATGGTTTGACTCGAGAACTGCTGTTAGCCGGCCGACAGGTGGACAAAGCTTGGGAAGGATCATTGCAATGCGTGAAGATCTTGGGGGTGCTTATGTCTTGGAACTGCAAAGAAGCCCAGGTGGTTTGTTTGGATTTTTCATTCAAAAGGGTTACAAACAGTACAGGAAAGGAGTGTTTGTGAGTCGCATCATGGACTGTTCTGCATCGAAATTCATGGCTGGGCTTCTTAATCCTGGTGACGAGATTCTTGAGATTAATGGAGAAAGTACATTGAGCAAGACCATGTCAGAAGTGCACAACATTTTAGCAAACTCAGACAAACTTATTTTGACTGTTCTTCCCATCCTTGGTCGCAAAGATTGGTAGCCAATATAACATTTAAAGAACAGCAAGTAAAGTAAATTAATACTTATTAATATTTTAGAAAAGGAAATGAATTTAATTGTGTTATTTTTTTAAGGAATTATATTGATATTGTGGTCATTGTTTGATGATTTTAAGAGGAAAAACATCTGAGTAGTAATGGCTATAACAGAGAATTTGCAAAGCTCAACTCAGAAAAGAGTAGAAACAGTTGCTATTTGACATGCAGTCTTTTGAAATGGTATGTAAATAGCTGAAAGGCAGCTGTCAACCACTACCAAAATGGCAATGTTTGTGGTTGTAGGTAGAAAAACAACAATTTGACTAAAATTGCAGACTTTAAATGTAATCCCTGAAGAATAACTTTAATTTGCTTGGCTCTGATTTCTTGAGATCATCCATGCAATATTATGTAAACATAGGTACTCCTTGGGCTCTTGTACATGTCTTTGAGGTTTTGGTCAAATTGGCATTTTCCTGACCTTACCCTTGTAGTTACTGACACCAGTGTGGCAGGTTTCTGTTCATAGAGGCTAGCCAAAAAAAAAAAAAAAGAATTGCCCTTGTGGAACATGAACCTGTGAGCCTGTTGGGATGAAACATCCAAAAAGATGTGATAGATTTGACTAAAAAATTGTAATAAAACATATTACTTAAAATCATTTTAAGATTTAAAAAAGGCTAAAATAATGACATTTCAATGCTACATGTAGCTTTTGAAAGAAACCCAGTTCAGAATTTTGAGAAAGTGTCAGAATAAAGCCGATTACCTAGTGTTTGAATTTTTTTCGTCAAGAAACTGAAGCCCAATAATTTGAATATCCAGATGGACTCCATACATGCTGAACTTTTTGTTTAACTTGTAACTTATTCTTAGGTTACATCTTTTTAATTATCTATTGTTCATTTTATAGACTTCAATATAATTATGCATTTTTTGACTTGATGACTTATAGCTAGTGTCGAAATGCCCTCGTTAGTTTAGCATTTTTTGTATTTTAAAATGATTTTAAGTAATGGTTTATCGAAATCTGTTTATTGTCAAAATGTATTTCAAAGCCACTTCGTATAATGTGATAGCAATTTGAAAATGATGTTTGATGTTTGCCTTCCTGAAAGTTGAAGTTTTATAGAATATCTCAAGATTACATAAATTTACACATTCATCTTTGGTGAAAGGAGCTGAAAGGCTAAAATTATTTTTATGTTGTGTTAATAGCTGTAAATATGCCACACAACATGACATCAAGGTAATTTAATTGTTTGGAATTTTGTTCATATTGCAAGGCAATGCCTCTGCTTTACATTGAAAGGTTTTTCCTCCTGAGAGACTGAATTCAAGAATGTAAATAGTGTTAATATTAAATTTTTCGCAGATACAAAGTGAAACAACAGTATTTTTTCTTAATGTAAGAATTTAAGTGTAACTTTTAGATCTATCCTAAGTTGTTATAAAGTTATTCAGTGTTGGTACATAGCTGTAATATTGAGATAAGGAATGAGGGGATAGGTTGAAAACTGAAACGTGTTCAACTTTCTGCTTAAACTCTGAATCTCTCTAAATTAAATCCATACTCAAATCTTTTTGGTCTGATAGCAAAAACACTAGTTAATAGCCTGCAATGTTTTCCTAAAAACTAGGTTAAGTGAAATTAGGGTGTTTTATATTTGACTGGTGAAACATATATCAAATGAGAATAAGTTTAGTCTTTCAGCTGCATTTTTTTAGAAAACGCTGTAGGCTTGCTGGAAATTGAAAATATGGTCACTGTGATGCATTTGTCTGATTATACCCAAGTGTGGATCGGATAAGTTAGATTAAACTTTTGTGCTTTAAAAATGAGTAAAAATACACATTTCACTGTTATCCTGACAATGAGAGTATGCTATAAGGACGTGGAAGAATCTTCATTGATTTTAATTTTCAACTTGGAATATTTTTATTGATTGTATTTTTTTAACATGTAGAAGTCAAATTTTCCCTTTTGTGACTGAATATCGTGATATAATATATGACTCAAGAGGTACTCTGCTCCAAAGCAGAAGTAATTTGGAATTCAGATACAACTCACATTTATTTATTTATTTAATAATCTTATAACATTAACAATTTTGTCAAATAGGCTGCCCTATTCAGTGACTGTAAATAAAACATTTGAATCAGATATTTGTCTCTAAACTTTCTTTTCATGTTACCAGGATGGATGGTAATGGCTTTATATACTGCACATATCACAGTTTCATGGCAGTTTACAATAATTATTATTCCCTAGGGTGAGATTGGACATCAGCCTGTAAAGGTGCCTCTGACAGCTGCTATCAGTCCATATTTGATCTCACCCACCCACCCAACCCACACATGAATGTCAGATGACAGACATCGGCCACCACACCGGGAACTACGTCCCCTACTCTTTTCGAACAATGCATGGGTTCTTTAAGTGTTGTGAGATGGGACCTACGGTTTATCATCCTTATCCGAAAAAAGTAGAAAGTCTAACCGTTTGCAGATGTAATTACAAAGGCAGCACTTTCTCCTTAATTATTTAAAGACCCTGAGTGTTGGTCCGGCCAGGGTTTGAACCCACGACCTCCATAGGTAATCCGGTGCTCTATCAACTGAGGTAACTGGTCGGTGGTTAAGCACCCGTGCTCTAATAAGAGCCCTCCTTCTTGCCCAAAATAACAAAATTATAAATGCCTGCTATCAAATAAGCGCCCCCTCCCCCCACTTTCTTAAATAGTTGGGATATGAGGAGAACCTGTTTCTATTGTCACTTTATTTATAATCAACTTCACTGGCATCAGTACATGGAAGAGAACAGTTTATTTTCCGTTGAGTCACTTCTTGCATGTACATTAGTCAAAATAAAGTTACAGATCGTTGAAACAAAACTTAAAAAGTGCACCCCTCGATTGAGTGCCCTCCTTTGAATGAAAGCCCCCTCTTTTGGCTGAAATTTGTTCTAATAAGCGCCCAGGTACATGTTCGAGCGAATACGGTGCTAACCAGCTCACTTTTTGAGTAATTCATCTCTAACACCAAGCTGCTCACACAAATAACCAAACTTTCTTTAATGGTTGCTCTTGATCTAGTGCATACAAACTGTGCAAATGTTCTTGGCTATTACATTACAAAGCATCACAGTTTTTTTGGGCCCCATTCTGCATCCACCAAACCTCCCCAGAGCTGCAAACAGATGTGATTTAATACTGTTGCTTAGCACATTCTCAAGTTAATATTTTTTTATTTCAAATAACATTTTATCACAATATTTTCTCTGTAATCATAAATAACGTACAATTAAGAGGACAAAATGAACTGATCTTTTTAAATAATTATATAATAATTATATATTACTTTCTACTCCAAATACTATTTACAAACACCAATAAATTGAACGGTTTTGTGGAAAACCTTGACTTTTTGCATCAAAAACCCAAAATAAGGCTTCATTTCAAAGAACATATGCTTTGACTTGGCTTTTTCGGTTACTTAAGTTAACTCTGGTTGAGATCATGATGTTTTAAGAAGAGTTATTCCATTCTTTTTTGAGAAGTGATACACTCAACCAATAAAATAATAAAGGAGGAAGTTCCACTAGGATTGAAATACAGTTATTTAAAGTGCACCTAACCCCAAAATATTTTTTTCGCTTAAATAAATCTTTGCACCTGTTCAAAACGCATTGCACCTTTTTAAACCAAATCTTGACTTTTTATAGGCTGTAAAAGTTACAAAAGCCAGCCATCATCTGTCCCATGACCTAGCTAGTAAGGGGGATGGGTCTATTCCTTACATGACGCAAAGACTTAATGCGAGGCAAATCAGTTTGTGATGTCATGTAAAGGTTTATAGACCATGCCCCTTACTAGCTTGGTTGTGGGAGAGATGATGGCTAGCCTTTCGCAACTTTTACAGACTATAAAAAGTCAAGATTTGGTATATAAAGGCGCAAAATGGTGCAATGCGTTTCAAACAGTTTTATTTAAGCAAAAAAATATTTTGGGGTTAGGTGTACTTTAAAACAAAGCTCACTCCTCTCCTAACATGAAGCATTCCATGTTGCAGAAAAGACCAATTAAATTTAGATTAAAGTGAGCTGAAAGGGTCTTGTAGCCCGTTGTAATTTGAAGCAAAAAGTCATTTATTGGTATTTACATGAAACCTGGCTTCAACTGAAAAGAATACAGCTGAAATTTGACAGAACAATCATCAAACTGCCGACAATGAATTAACATTCATGGTGTTTTGTTAAATAACATTACTAAGTTTTGATTGTACAGCAACTCTTAATAACTGACAATAAATACTGTAACATAGCTAGAAGTTTGTGAAACCATATTCAATTGCACAAGTGTACTTCTTCTTCCCATTGCGCACACTGATGACATCTGCATTAAACACCGCATTGAAAATGTTATAAAACAATAATTGTTATTGGTTCATGCATCAGCTGTGCGTTCATCGAGATATAAAGCACTTGGGAAGTTTAAAGAGCACTCAAGATGCTAGAGTTGCTCTCGGCTATGCCTCGAGCAACTCTTGCACATCTTTCATGCTCTCCAAATTTCCCATGTGGTTCTTATCTCAATAAACGCATGCTGACGCATGAACCACATGCTTTTTATCCTATCATTAGGCATGTGGCACTTACAATTAAATGGCCAAGAGAATGTGTTTTAGGACATTAATTTATTTTTAGTTTTGCACAGATTTGCCTCACTTCTTTCAGCTGACCTGTAAGTTATCTCCAAACAAATTTTCAAAATTTATTGTTTCTAAAAAGTAAAAAAGTAGAGAGATTTACTATCATTTTAAACAAGTTTTCTCACTTCAAAAATGTGTGTATCAACTCTCTTCTGCCTGTTTTAAATAAGCATTGCTCAAACAAGTGCAGCCTCCAGATAGGCATTGCATCGATGATTTGAAAAATTTAATATTAAGCTCTATGGCACTCTTTCAAGTAAATGTGGTATCCCTTAGTGACAGGGCAGAATCAAGGATTCCCAAACACTGCAGAACACTCCATAGTGTGTGCAACTATTGCAGGCTGATTGAAGTTAAGAAGACAAAACAGTCATATTAATTTTGCATAGATTTCTGATTATGGTCACACATGTTTTGTAGGCCTTGATAATTTTCAATTTAGTTGACTTTTGAGTTTGCTGTAAAAGAAATTTTACAGTTTTTCAACATATGCATACAAATATTCGGACACACGCACCATGTGAAAAAGGTGTTGAAAATACCGTATACGAACAAATTGATCAGAATCAATTTTTTTTAAAATTCATTTTGTGAAACTCACAGCTGTTTTGAGAATTTCAATACTCATCTCAGGGTGACTTTTAATGCTAATTTCTGATGTTTTAGGAACTCCAGTAAATAGTTTTACATGGAGTCCACTCTCTACAGGCATCTTGAAAGACCACATTCCAAAACTCCAATGGAAGCATGCAAGCAAGACTTTGTGTATGAACTTCAAGTCCAGTTTGTTTACTTTTTTCAGGAGATTCCAAACAAGGATTTTAATGATCAGGGGCCCACAAACTGACAGTTTTATCTGCACTGGAGCTTAAGAATACCGGAAGGCTAGGATGCCAGCGGCACTGTATCACCTTATCCCTGTGGTTGGCAACAACAGAGTACGGTGGTATTCTAGTTTCGAGGTCTTTTCTAACATCCATCATAATAATGCTACTGTCATAAGATCCAGTCAAAAGGAAGTTATTATCTGGTGAAAATCGCACCGATCTGCAGTCCATTGTGTGTGGAGTGAAGAGTTGGAGGGTTCTCCCAGCTGTGATGTCATAGATCATGCAACTGCCATCTTCATGTCCTGAGAAATGGAAACAAAGAAATTAAGGTTATTGTATACCCTCGAATGTCAATATCGTAAACTAATATAATTATTTATCACAATCACTGTCACAATAATTATGTTTTATTGTTTGTCTCAAGATATTTAACAATTAGATTATGAGCTCGAGATTTCTATTGGGTGAAAGCTGATGAGGGCGCAGCCCGAATCAGCTATCACTCATAGAAATCGAGAGCAAATAATCTAATTGTTTTAGTATAAATCTACTAGTCGTTCAAAACTAAACAAGTAAATTATCTGAATCCTCCTCACAGACACTTCAAAAACGCAAAGAAGAGGCCACCATTTTGTTGACAACCGCTACTCGCTATCTATCACAGAGTAGATAGCGAGTAGCGTAGCCAATCAGAGAACAGCATTCGTGATAGAACGCTAGAAGATTTATACTAAGATCACTTAGAACTTAGGTCATGACATGCTGATAGTCTTCATCAAAAGCAGTGGTCATGGCTGTCATTAGAGGCTGTAACCAGTAACACCTGTCACGGCTGAGTGCACATTACGGTTGATAAACAATGTTCATGGAGCAAGATGAGATGTTGTAAACAGGTGACAAATTTCATGTTACACTTGCTTCAAAACTTAATGACAGCCCTGGGCCCGGTTGTTCAAAAGCCAATTAACCCTAATCCAAGATTATGAATTAACCAAGGAGTTTATTTCTCTATCCACAAAATTAATATTGTTAAATGCAGATATTCTGCAAAATTTTAGATTAGAGGATGTCAATCCTGAAAAGCAAAAATCAGCAGAAGGAACTTCCACCCATAGCTGCACTAACTGCGGGCTACAAAGGCCCTTTTTTTTATGTATAAATAAATGACGTCAATTAAGTCAATAGTCAATAAAATTGCAACCAAAGTTTACGCTAATCCTGGATTAAGTTAATCAGCTTTCGAACAACCAGGCCCTGGTGGTTAACTGGCTGTCCGTTACCATTTATATTATTATTGTAACTAAAAGGGTGAACAATAATCAACTTTTGGACATCACAATCATCATCAGGGCGACTTACCTGAAGCCAACATGTTACCAGATGTGTTCACACACACTGAAGCCACACAACTGTCTCCGGTGGCTATAGCATCTATACACCTTTGAGACCTCAAGTCCCATAACCTAACGGTGTTGTCAGCAGATCCGGAGGCTATGATGTCATCACTGTCAGCATAGACAGCCATGATGTGTCCAGAGTGCCCCTTGAGATGCCCAACGGTTTGGCCAGTGCTGCAGTCGGATATCATGATATTCCCATCACCTGTTAAGTTAGATTGCAACACTTACAATTTGAGTTTTAAGGTCAGCAGACATGAGGGGACTAGTCCCTGTGACTAGTCCCTGCAACTAGTCCCCTGAAGAGTTTACACAAAAGGACTGGTCGCAGGGACTTGTCCCACGAACAGTTCACAAGAAGCATTTTGAGGAACAAGTCGCAGGGAATTGTCCCAAAAATTCAAACCAATTTGAATTTGTAGGACTAGTTGAAGGGACCAAAGTTTAGTCCCTGTGACTAGATTTTGTGGCAAAAATGGCTAGTTCACACGATGGGACTTGTTCCCGCAACTTGTTGCAGGGTATAGTTGCAGGGAGTAGTCCCCTCATGTGTGCTGACCTTTATAATTTATTTTTTGTGGCAGTTATTGAGAGAGGGTGGATTATTACAAAGACCGGGAGCTTATTAGATAGGAGGCTTAAGCTGGTTACAGACTAGTTAGCAAGTTTTCCTTGACAAGTTTTGACTTGACAAACTTATATTTTTTTTTAATTTTTTTTTTTTAAACAATATTTTTTTTTGGCATTCGCTCTAAGAGCAGATAGTGCTCATCAAAAGGGCTTATGCTGTTTACATTATTATTATACATCATGGTCAAAGCTAGGACACAACAATGACAACAAAAACAGAAACTAAAACAATAAAATAAAAAATATAATAAAATAAATAATTAAATAAATAAGTACATAGATTCAATCATGAGAAACGATTTGATTGGGAGATAAAAATATAAGAGCTTTATTGGAAAAACAAGACCGGAAACTTTTTAGAAAAATTTTTAAACTTAGTATACACCCCCTACATGAGCAGGTCCCAAAGGCTAAGGTCATCAATTACAATTTACGTTATAAAAATAGTGCCCGCATGTTGATTAACACAGAATGTTTTAAGAATACATTTATTAATAGATTAACTTATAAATATGATCTTCACATGTGATCTAATACTATATTTTATTATGATTTCAAATACGTAACTTAAGATATGTAGTTTTTATCTTATGATGAATAAAGACATTTATTATTATTATTATTAAAAGACTGAACAGCATAAAACAAGTTTACATTAAACTTTATTTGCTGGTGTGTAAAGAAAAACTTGTCAAGTTTTTCCTTGACAAGTGCACTTGTTCAAAAAGTAGCATGCTAGTTTTTGAACAAGTTCACTTGTCAAGGAAAAACTTGTCACATTGCAGAACTTGCTTGTCTGTACGGGTCATCAAGGAAAACTTGTCAAGGAAACTGTCATTCGCTGTGTACTTGAATTGCTGGCCACATAAAATACTTGTCAAAGAAAACTTGTTCATTCGTTCTCACTAGCAAATAAAACTTCTCAAGGCAAAACTTGTCAAAGAAAACTTGTCGTTCATAAACATGAGCAAATGAAAATTGTCAATGACACTTGTCAACAAAAACTTGCTGGTGTGTAACCGGCTTTATTAAAGAGGGAGGAGGGGACTTAAGAAAGTTTTTACGGTACCTGTTTTTGAGCTGAATAGATGATAACAAGGACCTGTGTTGAGTGGAGGGGAAATGCGATGTTGCAACATTTTGATCTTAGGGGGTGTTTACATGATACCAGGGCGACTTTCGCCCCAGGCGCAAGTTCACTCCGGTTCTCTCTTGCAGCTCTGTATTTGTTTACATGATACCGTCGTGAAATTTTGCACCGGAATGAAAAATTCTCACTCCGGTGCAGGAACTGGGGTGAACTCGCGCTGGTGCGACATGACAATTTTTGGTGGTATCATGGAAACAAATACAGAGCTGCAAGAGGGAACCAGAATGAACTTGCGCTGGGCAAAAGTCACCCCGGTATGAAACTTGCGCCGGTGCGAGTTTTCTCATGTAAACAGCCCCTTAGAAACAGCTCTCATACATGTCAAGAAACCAAGACAAAATTCTACAATACTGCATCACTTTTTGGAAGATTTTACTCCATGCTTCCTCCCAGATAGAGCTTGATTTTCAATGCCAAAATCTACTAAGTCAATATTTGAGAGAGGAGAGAGCCATGCAACCAGGTGACCTTCAGTAAATGTTCTTGCTAATTAGTCTGTGATCTTAGTTTGGGAGACAGCAATGCAATATTACTGGCATGATGACAGACAAACCGGTGAACCTCCAATCTTGACCCTGGGCCAATGATATCCACAGTAATAATCCAAATTATTATATGACTGGCACTTTCAGCGGTCAAGATGAATCAATTCTCCTGCTGTGATTGGCTACCCGTGACCACTCAGGATAGCTTGTTTGTCCTGCGTTTTACAGTCTTTTAATAGTGTCCTTTGAGTCATATAATAAATTCTTTAGCTTGTTTTGTCAAGATGGTGGGATATTGGCCTCATTCCATTCCTCATTCCTCGGTCCATAAACACGCAAAAAAAAGAACTTAGCCAATATCCCGCCATCTTGACCTCACGCTTGGCCAATAACCCATAATCATGTCAGTTGTCACTGCAATATATTATATTTTTTGCTGGGAATAGTTGGAAGAATTTGCTATAAGTTTGATATCAGTTATTTCCAATATTCCTGACTTTTGTTTTTGCTCCAGTGATAACATTTGTATATGGTAAAAAGGAATTAGGGAGATGTTCCAAAAAAGCCCCCCCCCCCCCCCTGTTTTTGAGCCCCCAAAATGAAGAAATAAACCTACGAAGGTGAATGAAATCTCTACAATACTGTATCTGATCTACCTGCTCCTCCAGACACCAGCACAGGTGTGCCACTGGCTCTTGAGACAAATGCCAGATCCCTGACAGTACCACTATGAATAGCCAAATCCAACCCAGGCCAAATAATGGAGCAGGTTTCTGCATCAAACCTTGTCATCTTGATACTTTTATCATTCGATCCTGTGGCTATGATGTCCCCAGCAGCACTCCATGCTACACAATAAATGGAGCCTCGGTGGTGACGGTTGCTTTTGAATAGAATGGTTGGTTGAGGAGGCTGGTCACTGCCTTTTCTGTTGCAATCAATCAATCAATCAAAAAAACTTCATTTTACTTTGAATTCTAGATAGTAATATGCTAATATCTCCAAAGAAAATAAGTTAATTAAATTAGTAAATTTAAAGTGATTTAAAAATTAATAAATAAAATGGAAAAACAACACATGGAAATACATATATACCATAAGGAGTATTCAAGCACTAAAAACCCAGTTTTCAAGGAGTGTTTATAGCAAGTTTACTGTGTCTTAAACTATGTTTTGAAATGTTTTCATTGGCCAATAGCAAATTTAAAAAAGCTTCCCCAGATATAAAATGCATTTTTAAGAGACACAACCTCGAATGGAACTTTACTTACTTGGATATAATCCAATATTATTTCGATCTGAACAAAAATTCAAGGATTGTTCTTATTTTAAAGCACTTTCAGTAGAAATTCTTCTTTCCAAGGGCTTTTCAAGCACCCTTCAAATGTAAAATTAAATTCCAGGCCTTTTCAAGGACTTCAAGGAGTAGCAGGAACCCATTATATATATGATATATCTCAGAACGAAAAGGAGACTCAGTGCCCACCTCTCTAATCTCTGCAGTGAATTCAAGCCCTCAGAAGTGCATACTCTCAAAGCCTTAGAGTTTGAGCCAATAGCAAATAAATCTCCCGACGGGTGAAATGCTATTGCCCTTATTGCCTGAACATCCTCCAGAGTAGCTACCGTGTAAAATTTCATATCTGAGGACAACTCCTTGTGTTTCTCCAACAGAAGAATGTGGTTGGCATGATTCACAGTCACTGTTGTGTTGTTTGGTGGAGTGTTGGTGGAAGGCTTGCGGTAAGTCATGTTTATTGTTCCTTTCTCTCTTCCTTGTTGAGGAGGAATTAAATCATGAAAGCAATTCACACAGTTTCAATGATAAAGTTCAAGGTCAAATATTATGAAAGATTGGTAATAAAAATGTGTACATCTAAATTAACCTAACTAAATTTGTTTATTTCCAGCTCTGCAATGTAAAAAGAATTTTGTTGAGGAAAACAATGTTGCACATGAATGGGTTGGAGTCACTCATAATTTTCATAAGCACATAAATATAGTGAAAGGGTCTGGTTCTTGGTTCTTGGTTCTCTCTTCCCTTGGTTATTAATATATTGTTTATAATTATTATACAATATATTAATAACCAAGGGAAGAGAATTAAAGCCTGTTTTACATAATTATACATAATTATATAGTTCCTAGTGAGATGTCAGATTTAGATTTTATATTACACTCCCGTCTGATAGTAATAATTTATTTATTTGCATTTGTAATGCCTGATGTTTTGATATTAATTACTGAGTATAAATAATGATGACTGATGATAATGATGGTGATGATGCCTACTGTCAAAATTTTAATACCTTTAGGAATACCACTGTTAATGTTATCGTGTGATGCTTTTATTCCTCCAGAATAATTTTCATCATTTGCAGCTTTGTTGTTGGGGGCTTGGATTCCTACAAAAGAAACAATATTGGTTACAAGCTAGTGTACATTTAATACGGGCAGGCTCCACCCCAGGTCCAACCCCTTACCCTTTTATATACCATTTTTGACAGAAGAGGTACCCCTTTCGTATACCTACCATTGACAATTATAGTACCCCTTTCGTATACCTAAAACAGGAAATCTTGTCATTTCCTATAGCGTTCAATAAACTAAAACAGTACCCATAAGGTATGTGTGTTCAAAATATCTTAATGAAAGGCCCTTTGAAATACCTTTATAACAGATTTCCCTACCCTTCCATATACTGACTTGTGAAATCTTTGCCCTTTCATATACCTGAAGTGTGAAAAAGGTACCCCTTTTGGGGGTAGCCTCCCAGTATAGGTCATTATATGGAGTACCCCCGTTCCCCTCCCCGGTATTTTTCCTTACAAAAATTGTGAGACAAGTTGCACAAGGAGTTGCTTTTAATTACTAACAGAATGAATAATTATGTTCAGAATGATCATCGCAGTTATGAACACTACTTAAGCAGCAGTGAAATAACACCTGAAAATTAATTCAGGCTTGTATGGGAGTCAAACCCACGACCTCTACAACCTATGCACCGGTATCACAGAGGTTGTGGTTTCAACTTCAGTACAAGCCTGAATTTTTTCTAGCTTTATTTTCACTACTGCTTAATCCATTGACTACGACAATGGCCAAAACTGGCTGCACAGAACCACATTCCTTGTACAGCTTGTGACGTCATCAGTTTTAACGCTCGTGGTCCGACAACTTTTACATGTAGCATGTGTAGGGGAAATGAGCACGATTCCGTCAAACAGGCCTGAGAAAACGTGAAAAAAACAAGTGATGTTGACCCGAAAATTTGAATGAAAATCTTGTTTCACCACCCACCTGCACTTTTCCACAAATCTTTTCCCACCGAAAGGAAGCCCAGAAAATGCCCAGCAAGAGAAAAAGAAAGCAAGGTAAGAAAAGCGAAAGAAAAGGGGAGGAGAGAAAGCGAAAGGTAGAAGGAGAGGGGAAGTGAATCTTTTTAACCCAAAAACTATCTTGAAATTTTGTTTTCTGCACATGCCCAAAACATGGAAAGCTAATGTTAAGCATAAGGAACAGAAGGGTGCGAGGAGATCCATCAGCAAACAAGAGTTTTGGGCAGTCTTGGTTCTTCTTAGCTAGATTCTGGCCAGAAAACGGCTTGGTGAGCTTCAAAAGGTGTTTTTCGGCAAAATGCTCAGTAGTTAAAGGGTTAAGTAGTGTTCATAACCGTGATGATCATTCCTTAATCTGCAGTTCAAACAATAATTTTGATTTAATTTCAGATATTCACTCTCACAATAACTAACAGACCCTGAAATGAATAGGTCTTGCAAGTTTTTGTTGCTGCAACAGTTGTACAACATAGAAGTTGGTTCTATTTTCCGTACGCACTCTCATAACCCTGCAAAATTTGTGTAAGCATTTCACAGAGTCAAAATGCAAGAGACATTGCTTAGTGTAGCTTATCCGTTAAAACTGTGCACTTCATGAAGGTGTATGACACAAAATTTTTCATTAGCTTGTTTGAAAGAGCTTTCAAATGATAAAGAATGGTGTTTATTTTATTGTGATAGCACTCTTGGTTGCTGAGTTATTCAAGATTTTGATTTATGCAAATTAGAGGACTTGTGATGTCACAAGGTGGGCACAAAATAAAGTAAAATCACAAAATATGGAATATCTGTGCAAATACTAAGTCTACAGGGTTGAAATTTTGCAGGGTTGATGTGCTGCCAGAACTACACATTGTGATAGTGGTTATGATGTCACCATAGCAACATACTCATTACTGGACCTCTACCTTCCCAAATGAAAAATGCCTTATTTATTGCTCCAGGGTCTAACAGACTTTCTTATACTTGTGCTTTGTAATTTCCATATTCGCTTGCACCCACTGAATGAACATCAAGAGCAAATAGCACTTCTTGGGGAGGGAAACTCTAATTTATCCTTTGGGAAGGTAGAGGTCTGATAACGAGTATGTTGCTATGGTGACATCATAACCACTATCTCAATGTGTAGACCCTGCAAAATTTCAACCTTGTAGACTTGTATTTGCACAGATATTCCATATTTTGTGATCTTACTTCATTTTGTACCCACCTTGTGACTTCACAAGTCCTCTAATTTGCATAAATCAAAATCTTGAATAACTTGGCAACCAAGAGTGCTATCAAATAAAATAAACGCCATTCTTCATCATTTTGAAAGCTCTTTTGAAAAAGCTAATGAAAAATTTTGTGTCATATACTCAAGAATGAAATTTCTTTCTTTTGAACAAATGCTTCTGAATACTCCTAGTTACTTGATACATTTAAAAAGCTACATCCAATTACGATGACAATTTGTCAATCAGCAATGGAAAGAGCCTCAGTCAAACTGGACTAAGCCTGGTTAAAAGCCTTGCCTCATTAACTCTTTGGAAACAGTAATTTCCATGGTTCTTCTAAGAGGGAAATAAAAAAAAAGAAAGAAGAAATACTAGCAGAAGTTTGGAAGTACTCACAGTAGAGGAAAAACTAGTTTGTTTTTTGTTCTTCCAGACTTCTATGTGTTCGTGAAACTCTATGGCAACAAAAATAATTTTACATTTTTAATATTAATTTTTTACTATTTAGTAAAATAATAAATACATAAAATTATATATCTGTTCTTACTTGGACCCACAACAAATGTTGTTCCACTTCTCAACGGTTGTCCATTCACTTTGGTACCCTCCTGGCCACTCCCTTGTTGAACCTGTCCCACCTGCTGATTTGGGGTGTGTGTTCGGGGTGTACCTGATGAGGCATAACCAGTGCTGCCCACTCTGACTTGAGCATTGTTGCCAACACCCTGAGTTGGTATTCTCATCTCCCTGTTTTCGTCAACAGTGGCTACCTTCTCTTTTGCACCTGCCTGAGGTACTAAGGCACGCCGCACTCCATTCACCTTTGGTCCTTTCTTTACTGGCACCTGCTGATTCAGGGACCTAGTGTTTTCTTTATCCTGTCGATCACCAAATCACATTCACAATATTCTCAATATTTCACTACAATTAATTTTGACAAGAAATTTGCAAGCTTCCTTGAAATGCAGCCTGAAATAAACCTGGGGACTTCAATAGCTACTTTGTTAGCTGGGGCCAGTGCTTCTTTTCTTCAGTCAAGGAAGTATGTTTATTAGGGAGACGAAATTATTGACATAGGTAAGTTTAAATGAGGTTAATTTATTTTGAAGCAGTCTATTGAAAAAACGTAGGGTGGATGTTATTTGTGGATGGCTACTGTTTCAGGAATATGGTACTCTGTGATGAGATTTTGATTAAAGTACACCTAAACCCCAAAATTTTTTTTCACTAAAATAAATCTTTGCACCTGTTTGAAACGCATTGCAACTTTTTTACCAAACCTTGACTAGTTATTTTGACTTTTCTAGGGTGTTAAAGTTGCAAAATCTGGCCATCGTCTGCCCCACGACCGAGTCAGAAGGGGCTTGGGTCTATTCTTGATTTGACGTCACAAACTGATTTACATGGCATTAAGTCTTTGTAAACATGCATGCAAAGCAGTTTGTGATGTCAAACCAAGAATAGACCCAAGCCCCTTCTGACTCAGTCGTGGGGCCAGATTTTGTAACTTCAACACCCTAGAAAAGTCAAAATAAGTAGTAAAAAGTGGTAAAAAAGGCGAAATGCGTTTCAAACAGGTGCAAAGATTTATTTTTGCGAAAAAAAATTTTTGGGTTTAGGTGTACTTTAAGCTTTCAAACATCATGGCCTGGTTGTTCGAAAGCTGATCAACTTAATCCAGGATTAGCGTAAACTTTGGTTGCAGCTTTAACTTTTAGATCAAAGTTTCTTTGGCTGCTTTTTACTTTTCAGGATTGATGTTCTCTAATCTAAAATTTTGCAGGATGTCAGCATTGAACAACGTCTGTGGATAGGGAATAAACTCCTTGGTTAGTTTTAATCTTGGATTAGGGTTAATCGGCTTTTGAACAACCAGGCCCTGGAATTGAGCTCCAAAAATAGCTATTAACTTATAAGTTTAAGCTTCTAAGTACATGCAAAATCAGTGTTCTATTTGTTGGCTATATACTATGGTTTTCATAATGCAGCTTTTTTATCTTTATAAGCATAGAATTAATAGTATTAAAAATCAAGGTAAAATTTTACATGATTAGGGAGCTATTAATATGAGGAGTATAATAAATAGAGAAAGATCCCAAATTGCAGAAAAAGAGACTTACTGTCAATAGAACATCACTAATAAAAAAAAATTTGTTCCATAGGCTACATAAATGGTTATTTAATCCATTTTGGTGTTAATTTAGTCAGTGATTAGTCAAAACTACAAAGATTACACACTGTAGTGAAGAGAAGTCCTGTAGTCTTTCTCAAATAAGGTAACTGTATCTAACAAGTTCACTATTTTACGGTCACACAATGATGTAATTGTCACCTTGAAAGCCACAGGTAGATTGCTATCAGACTCACATATTTCTAATCTGCAAGTGTCATTCCCGGGATCAGTATTGAAAATTATATTTTGATAAACACAATAAAAAGGCATTTGTAAACTGTCACCAGTTCAAGCCAAAATCATTGTGCTTCCCTAGTTGCTATCAGAAAAATAGGATAACTGAACCCGATTCTTATGAATGCAAGACCTGTTTGATAATCATATCACTAGCCAAGTGAATCTGGGTTAAGGATGGTTTATTTCTTCACTAAACAAGTTAGAGAAGCGGCCTTGAGGTGCTGGTACCTGTCCCTAACTGTCTATAATGAAAATGAAATGCTTAGCGATCAGGAAGTATCCTGGGATTGAACAAGATGTCAGGTACCCGTAAAGTAATCAGAGCTTTGTGCAAAATAAATATGGCTTATAGAGGAATAAAAAGTTTGGTTTATGTCTCAAAAGTCTTGCAATTTACAGAAAAATATAAGCCTAATATCTAATTCTTGTTTGACAGTGAGGTAAAACTAACCTTTACTAAATAAATCTTCTATACGGTATTAAAAATGCCAGCTCTCTAGCAAAATAGTGTTAAGACTGGTATGACAGTTATAAATATATACAATCTTAAGAATGTCCTTGTAAGCACAGTAGGACATGAAAAGCACATGCATCAAGAAGAAACAATAAGCTTGCTTCCTGGGTTAATGTGTTGAGAAAACACACGCCATTGAATGCTCAGGAAACAAAAGCCAAGTTTTCCTTGCAAATGTGCTTAAACCAGTGATCTGGGTGAAAGTCTATCAACTGTGGAAACATTGAAGGACCATGAAGTAAACAACTCACAAAGGTTGCAACACTTGGGCACCTTTTGGGCCTGGCTTGAAAAAGTAGATGAGACTCTATTTTAACTTACTTTGAAAGTGAACACAGGCATTTTTATCCAGTGGCTTAGATGCAAGTTGGGCTATGGCTAACTCCTTCCAGACTTCTACACCACTCATGTCAAAGGAGTGTGTGTTAAAAAATTCAATGGAAATAGATATGATGTCATTGAGGACTGGGACAGGTGTGCAGAGCAGTGAGTTCATCTCTTGTTAGACAATCACCAAGCATCACTTGTTCAGTGACAACTGAAGAACCCACCACATGTGTGAATCAGGGTAAAAAGTCCTTACCGGTATTTTCTTCCTACAGTTTAAAGAATCTATGCACCAGACAAAAGTATTGCTAAGACTATAGTTTTATGATCACACTTCAAGATTTCATCAAGCGTTGCAGCTGTATCTTTCAGAGTTTACCAAAACATGGCACATAAAGATGCTCCACAACAGCAAATTTAAGATGCCTTCCAAGGACTCAAAAAGTTGGAATCACATTACACTGTAATAACAAACTACAGAAACAAAAAGGAAAGCAATGCTCTATAGCTTTCAATATTGAAAGGCCAAACTTCACTTGCAAACCAGAACCCCAAAAACCACACTAAAAAGAATCTCCACTGTTCCAGTGCCATCACTTAACAGCAGGTCATCACAGTGGTGGAATGTTTGACAAACCAAAAAAGTTTTTACAGTTAAGAAGGTAAATAAAATGCTCAAAAGGTAGAGGAGATTACTGAGCACTGAACTGTATCAATCAAATGAGAATTAAGAAGCAGTACTTGCCTCAAAAAATATATATGCCTTTAGCCATCTGGTTTTTAATAACCATCAAACATTACTTCCAACTGGACCAAAACAAATATTAAATGATATTAATCACATTAGGTAACAATAAAAACTAAACAAATAAATGAATTTTATGTCTATGATCAATTTTCAATAAATAAACTTTTATAGTTGAGTTTTGTTTTAGAACAGTATATCAATAACTTCAAAGTCATGGTTGATTTGTTGTCGGTCTGGTCTTTACAAAGAAAAAAGACTGCGTTACAAACTGGAACGCATTTTATTTCAAATGTTACAAGGTTATAAAAAGACTAATTTATTAAAAGTCACACAAAGAAGTAGTTGTTAATAAATGGACTGACTGACAAAATTACTCAAACAGACAGGGAAAATTATTTTCCAGTACTAACAAAAGAGAATTGAAACTTCAAAAAAGTAAGGAGCCAAATAATCTACCAGTGTAACATCTTCCAGGAAAAGAATTTTCACTTAATTATTCAAGCTTTACTGTGAAAAATGTACTATATGGGCACCTTGCTAATGCTGCCTCATTACTACAGCCACTGTTTTGTTCCAGTGAAACACCTTTACATTTCCTCATAAGAAAACCCTGTTAATGCAGCCATCCCGTAAGTGAGACCAACGGCCATACTGTGGATTCCCAACATGTATATTTCTGCATGAATTACTGTAACCTTGTTAATAAGGCCACTCAAACCAAACATGCCTTCTAAAGGACAGACAAGTGAAAATCGCGTGAAACAATATAAACAATGTTCGACACTTTGCTTTTAAAAGGATAGTATGTATGGCAGTTTGTTCCGTTCAGTTCACTTGAAAGAGACCATTAATGTGGACAAATTCTTTTTCCCTGTTGGTGGTTGATAATGGGGCTCTATCTGTCTTCAATAATTGAAAATATGTTATGGAAATAAAGGAAATCAGGCAATTGAAGAGGTAAAGAATCATACCTTTATTAATTCAGCTTGCTCCAGCTCTGGAGCACTGTAATTTGTGATAACTTTAGGCGTGTCTGATTCATAGACAAGACGGGGTGTGGCTCCATCCACAGACTGGACAGGGGAGGCTGATGGAGCTGGAGTTGATGACAATCCCTGTCTTGTAGACTTTGGTGTGCTATAGGAATTAAAGACAGCAACAATAGGAAAGAGATAAACACACATTGATTGACTCTCCTCACGAGAAACAAAAAATTTCAAAATTCTTTGCACACCATTTGTCCCATTACAAAGTCTCATTAATCTTGTGCAAAAAATAGAAGCTGATAAAGAACAAGAGGCTATAATTAGCCTAAACTCGGGCTTGCAAAAAACGGTATTGTATCCCTAACTTAGCGCTAAACAAAAGAATAGAGGGAAGTCTGTCTTTCTTACATCGGACGCATTGTGTTTAGCTTATTTCTTTAGACCCCTATCAACATATATTCCTCAAAAATACAGCTCAACCATTGAGAACAATAATTATAACACTTGTAAAAAATATTTCTAAAAGAACAAGAAAAAGAGAAACAGAAAAAATAAAGCATATGATATATACCACTAAAAGACATCGAACCCGGGTTAGCTGTGTCACAGGCAGGAACAATGACCTTTAGGCCACAGAGGTTTATCGTTTTGCAAGGTGATAAAAATAGTGTATTGATTCCAAAAAAAAACTAAGCACACTTGTTTTCGCTTTGATGGATAATTGTTTGAGAAAGGAAACGCTTATCGAACGATGTAGGATTTTTTCGCATAAACGTTAATGGACGGTCTCGGTGAAATGTGAGTAGAAATTAATTAGCAGAGTGAAACTGTTTACAAATACGTCAATCCAGGGTCATTTGAAACACAAGAAAGGAACGTTTCTGGACAGTTTCAAGTGACGCTAGTACATTTGTAAAAACTAATCACTTATCATTCAAAAATTAAAGTCCAGAAATTGAAATATTGTGGGAAAATAGTAAATAAACTACCTGTCAAAGTCTCAGGGGTGTGTGATATCCCGTACTTGAGTTATTCAACAAAATGTACATCTCAATGGAGCGGATACGGGGAACACAGCAATCCATCTGGAGTTAAATTTTGGTCATGTTAAAAGCTTTCTTCTCGCTGTTGAACTTGCAAACATTCGTATAGACAGTTACGTAACATATTAGTTGTTCAGACTTCAAAGACCCAAGGTGAATCGACGTTTTCCGATACGTGACAACAGGCATCATTCTTGCTGTTGATATGAGATTTACACTTCCGAATCACTCGGCCATGAAAGGTCAAACTCCCTTTGTCTGCACAGGGTGCAGAGGAGTTCTCTTCGATTGTACACGACAAAGTCTCACCTTGTTAATTCCAAAATATGTTTACTTTGTACAATAAAGATTGTCGAAATGAAATCCTTCTGATTTGTGAATGTTTTCTGCTTCCATATCCTTCTATATTCCCCGATCTTGTCTCTTTCTGGTACGGTTTCAGCAATGTTTATTTGCATGTACCGCGGACCAAAGTGCTGTGGGCGCGCACGGTTACAAAAGGTTGGCTTACAGTTCAAGAAGAGTAAAGGGAGGAAACCGATTTAGGCTCAATTTCTCGATTCCCTGTAACTAGCACAAAATTCAATGAAAAGGCCTCATTTTTCGTATATGGTTTGGAATTTTCACTTTTTAGCCAAATTGAACAAGAATTATGTTGAAACGGTCGGAAAACTAACATTTCTGGCAGAGGAGATTTACGGCCTCATCACACCGCTTTCGTTCAATGTGGACCGCAACAACTGGTGATGGAAATGACATATAGTGTGTTGTGACCTCGAAGAATAAACGTGTTGGAAGTACTCGCTGGCGGTCTCTATTTGTGTTTTGGGGTTCTACAGTAAGCGACAAGGATCGTTCTTTTTTACTCGCGGTTTCGTGGAGGTATTTGTCGAGATTTTTCTCTTTTCAACAGCGGTTTATAAGTGGCGGCGAGATGAGCGGAGCTAACGCTAGTGGTTCAACCAGCGAGTCGGGAGGTGTTGGAAGCGTTTCTGTTTCCCTTCTGTGTTGGTTCGTTAGAAACACTGGTTTCGCAGACACTTGATGACTACTTCGTTCCAAGGCAAACGTTCCGTTTGAGAGGCACATGTTTCTGCAGATTGCACAGGAAATCAGTGAAACCATTGATCAGTTTGTTTGTCGGCTTCGTCAGCATGCGGTTAGCTGTGACTTCGGTGCCCGGGCTTCGGTGATAGAAAAGACCACTATATTCGAGATCATGTCATAGACAAGTGAACATTTGACACATGCGTCGGACGTTTTCAGAAAAGGAGGAGACTTTGATGCTCGAAGGTTTGCTGAGAGTTGTTGAAGCGTGAGGATTGTTCTAATTATTAGTTAGCTATTGTTTGAAGGGTATATGTTGTGGCCTCGTAGAATAAAAGTGTTGTTAGTATTTGCTGGCTATCTAGTCTGTGTAGCTCAATTTGTGTTTCCCTGGTGGATATTTTTGATTTTTTTTTTTGCCTCCGGTGGGTTTTCCTTGAGTGGAGCTGGCCTTTTGAAAGACAAACTTGCCATTTTTTTATCCTTCCCCAACGCGAGATTACTCTCCCGTTTCCGGTCACTGTCCACTCCGTCACCAGTTATTGCGGTTCACATTGAACTAGTCACGTGACGCTTGTTTCCTCCCTTTACTCTTCTTTTACTCGGCACTTCGCGCTTCGTTCGGAAAGCTTCGCTTTCCGATTTCCGAAACTTATTCGTTGCCCTTCGGGCAAAGATCATATGTGCCCACGCCAGCGTCAGTTCGACGCGGTATATGCAAGTAAACATGGCGGAAAGCCATACAAGAGAGACAAGATCAGGGCATATAGAAGGATATGGAAGCAGAAAACATTCACAAATTAGAAGGATTTCATTTCGACAATCTTTATCGTACAAAGTAAACATATTTTGGAATTAACGAGGTGAGACTTTGTCGTGTACGATCGAACAGAACTCCTCTGCACCCTGTGTTGTCTGTAGTCTCTAATTTTTGGCGCTCCCCTCGCGTCGCGTCTCCTCGCAACTTCGCACGCGCACGTGTCTTTCGCCCGCCCCACAATCCATCACCAAAATTAGAGACTACTCACGAGGAAACACGGCAGTCCATCTGGAGTTAAGTTTACTCATGTTAAAAGCTTTCTTCTTGCCGTTGAACTTGCAAACATTCGCATAGACACTTCTCTTAACATATTGTTTGTTCAGACTTCAAAAGACAAAAGGTGAATCGACATTTTCCGATACGTGACAACAGGCATCACTCTGTTAAAAATAGTTAGCCCTTGCACAGAAGCGCCGGAAGTGAGCTTTGTGGATGATACTCGACGACGAAAAAGAAGAACCGTCGGTAATCTTAGACCCGGGCGCCGCGCGAGACGCGGGCAGCCCATGTAATTAAGTCTGCATGTAAGTATAAATTTAGATTTAGCAACACAGCCATTCTGTGGGTTGTCAATGCTTGAAAATTTCAATTTTGATCTTAGGATTTAAAGGGTTACTAGTTATTATTAACACAGTATAATTTCTTACAATGGGGTAGGTGCCAGGCACATGAGGAAAACAATCCCACAAACATATTTAATCACCATTCACACATCACTTGCCTGGTATTGAGAACTCCAGAACCATCTGCCAGGGCAACCCAGTGACCCGCACTTAGTACTGCAGGCCCATTAGTCAAAGGTGTGTAAGGAAATGTTTGCTCTGCAGGAGTTGCAGGTATGACTTCAGATGCCGTATTGTCATCTTTGGCCTCTTCCAGGTTTAAATCATCTGGTTTAGATTTGGCTTTCCTGGCTGGAGTGGATGTGATGAGTTCTTTGACTGAGAAACTACCAGAGTCCAGTTTTTCATATTTTGGATGATAAGTTGAACTTGGTGTATCTTGTACAGAATTGACATTTTCTAGACCATGTTGGTTTGGAAAAGAGAACTCTCTACTTTCCTGATGGGAATTCTGTGCTGTAGTTCCATGGAAGTCACCATCATCATTCAAATGTTTATTTTTCAAGTTCTTCACAGATTCACCAGATATTGGCCTCTCATCGGATACTCCAACTGAGTCCAAGTCTCTACCATTTGGTTTTCCATAGTCTGCCTCTCTCAATGATAACTCCATAAGCTGTCTCTCTAGTTCACGCTTTTGCTTTTCATGGGCTTCAAGCTGCTTTAAGACATTCTGCTGTTGTTGTTCTTTTAGAGAATGAATTTCTTTTAGATGTCTAGTTGGTTCAGTAGCATGATGATTGGCAGTGGAGTGATGATGTTCTTGATCAATATTATGTGATATGCTTTCTGGCACAGGAATATGTGTTGACATCCTTTCCTCATTTCCTGTCTCCCTGGCTGTTGCATGCTCACTGAATCCATTACTAACAGCATCAGTTAAAGGTTCCTTTTCAGGAATACCTTTGTAGTGAAATTCATTGTATGAATGTGAAACCCCCTTGGGCGGTTGTGTGGAATTTGGACGGTTGTTCAATATCACTGCAGTGTTTTTGCCTGTTTCTAATGCAGCCAGATGTGAAGCAATATCGGCAGTAGCTGGCCTTCCGGAAAGAGACAAACTCCTTGAAAGAATTTCAGCATCATCTCTTCTGGGAGACTTGTGAAACAAAGCACCTTTAGAATGCTTGACCTTCTTCAAGTCAACTTCTAGGTTAACAGGTTCAAAAGGTGTGATAAAAGCTTCTTGGGACAGATTTCGCAGCCATGACAAGAAATTGCCGGAGCTTTCTTGCGATGGCCCACGTAAAATGTTGTCTCCTACGCAAACATGAAGATCCTCTGAGAGAGCCCCATTGATGGCTCTCAATTGACAGTAATCAACACAGCTTTCGAAACACAATCCTTTAATTAGCAAGTGCAATAATCGATCTTTAATTGGGGTCAGTGTTTTTGGTAATTTGCCATTCAAGCCTTTCTTGTCAATGGGAATAACCTTCTTTAGTAAATCGAGCAGCTGTTCAAAGCAGTTTAGCCGTGCAGTAGCAGGACTCCAATCCCGGTACTCCGGCTGTTCGGGTAAATTTGGTACAGTTAATAACCAACACAATTTGCTATATTCTGTCTTGTTTGGACAGTCTTCTTCCAGTTGATTCAAGCACTTAATAAGATCCTCAATTGAGTAGCTTGTTGAATTTCCACCGAAACCTGACTTAAAGTACAATACTTCCATAAATTTCTGCTTCAAAACAAGGTAACGGAATTGTTTTGAATCGAAACCATCGATGCCTTCAAATGGCTGAGCAAAGATCAAGATGGCCTCCCATTCCCCGTCTAGTACTAGGTCACGTAAAAAGAGAATGTCATCCGAAAATCCACAGTTTACGATTCCAGCTTCTTTCTCAAGGATTCTCATAGTGTTGTGAAGCCTTCTTGAGTCCAAAAACTCGAGGATAAGCTTGACGACTTGATGATCCTCCACAACTACGCTGGTATTTATCATCTTTGAGTGAACAGTTTTATCCCCCGTAAATAGAAAGCGTATTGCTTGGCATTGATGTTCTTCGACTTGTCTTAAATTTAGCAGCTAGTAAAGACACATATGGTTGAAAAAGAGAGCAGCAGATGTCACACAAAGCCCATTATGGTATTAGTTTAGCCTTTCGCCCGTAAACAGAAATGGTCTTTCATTATTCCAAACGCGGTGTGTAAATAATGCATCGCGCCAAAAAATATTGTGCCTTGTACGCATGCGCGACGGCAAAGGTCGTAATCTTGTTTACTTCCGCCTACAAATGTTTAAGAATACGCTTCTGACGAACCTACTTATGTAGCTCCATCAAGCAAAACAAAAATGTCCACGACTTGCAGCCTAATCGGTCACTTCCACATGTGGGAAAAGAAATCGCGTCGTCAAAAGATAACTATGAATCAGTGTAAACGAAAATAGCAGTTTCACTTTCAGCAATTTATATGAACGCCGGCTGAAAAAAAAAATCAGGCTTGTTCGGGATCCCACACATTTTTCAGCCTTTCTTTGTGTTACTGATTTAGAAGGGCTAGTGGCGTTCATAACTGCAACGATGGTTCACATATTCATTTATGTATCTAAATCCGCAGTTCAATGTCTTCATATAATTATTCATAATTTTATTCATGTAGATACATGTATAAAATAAACAAATAACAACAACTGGCCAATTTGGTTCTGCTTGTTTAGCAACTGAGAAAGACGTGCATCTGTAACTTAAAGGTGCTGGCTGCAATAGCTAAACAACGTGTATATCAGCATGTAGGGCCAGGGGTGTGACGGAGGGGTGGCACGTGAACTCTTTAGGTTTCTTGTACACTTCTCTCTTCCCACCCATAGTATGTAATATGGTGAACATAATCATATGTGGATATAAGTCATTGATCAAGTACTGTTATGATGCCCTTGGTAAGGCAAGCCAAAAGGACCTTGGGGAAATTGGGGAGAGCACTGATCACTGATACTGTGAAGAGCACAGCACCTGGAACAGATTTACTTTGAGTTTCTCCTTTATATTTATAATGAAGTGACAGAAGATTAAGTATTTGATTCAAAAGGAAGCTCTTGGCTTGACAGCTAACAATAAGTTCGACAGTTGTAAAATTTTCAGCAATGCCTGGGGAACTTGAGCCTGCCCTCATACCAGTGGGGAGAACCAAAGAGAGGTAATTAGAGTCAAAGATAAGAGTCAATGTTACAAATAATGCTTCTCCCAAAAAAGGTGGAGACAATACGAAACAGTTTTATGGGCAGGATTATTTAATAACTAATCAACAAGGACTCTTCTGACTTTCAAGATTTCTTCTGTCAGGCTTTCCTTACACTGATTTCAATGATCTCATCATCAAAAAGTCAAAACAAGACACAATCTGAAAGCATGGGTGAAACAATAGAAAACTCTTGTCAACTCCCCAGAAAGATTTGAGCAGGTTCAAATTCAGTGAAAGAATGTGAGAGTTGCCGAGAGTTGCTGAGAGCGGATAAGAGTTAAACACCACATGAGGGTCATGGTCTGAACTCTTCCCAACTCTCATCCTTGTTTGGCCCATTGCTTTATGTGTCACGCAGAAAAATGTTGTACCATTTGACAAAGTTTGCACACTGCCTTGTCTTTCTTTCGACTCTGTCAGAATAATAATGCAAACCACCTGACCTCATGCTGCTAGACGTTGGAGGCAAAGAATTTTAAGAGATGGAATCTGCAAATTTGAGTAGCCTGTAAAATTCACATGCGATGAAAACATGACATATGTATACAACCTGACCAAACAAAAGTTTCATTCTGCATCTGTGAAGTGCATGATCAAAAGCCTCACTGTAAACTGTGAATTTGAAAAAAAATTTTTTTTTTCTAAGACAGAAATGAAATCCTCAGTGCATACCCTGCATGCACTTACATGGGAGAAGCCATGTTTCAAACAACTCGGTATTCATTACTGGAAAGAACATCCAGCCTCTAAGCAGCTTATTTTAAGTTATGGCCAAAAGAACTATCAATGAAACACAAAAATACAAGGACTAAAGCCAGAAGGGCGATTAACTGTCACTATCATCTGAAAGAACAATTATGTTAGACACATCAGCAGGAACATTGGGTTTCTTGGGTGAATTTCGACCAGTTTTGTTCAAAGACAATGTTAGTTTTCTAGGTCTATGATTCCGTAAAGGAGGATGGCCATTGATTGTGTTTGGTAGACTATTTGCAGTGCTGACAGCAAAAGACAGTTCATCACTTTCATTTCTACAGGATACAGTACTTTCTTCACAACTTTCTGCTTGTTTGCTAGCATCCATCTCAGAAGAGGTGATATTATTCTGTTTTCCTACAATTTCCAAGGTTGCCTTCCGAAAAATTTTGAGGGGAGATTCTGAGTCAAGGGACCATTTTCTGCTTTTCTTTTCTTGGTACTAAGAGAGAGCAAAGATGATCTAAGACCTTTTGTTGACACTGGACTTAAATGGATGACAAGACTTGGCTTCTTAGAGAGTCTGCCAGCAACACTTTTGTGATTCTCAGATGAAACAGCATCTAAGTTTCCTTTTACTCTTTTCTCATTTGAACATGTTTGGGTGCTGCTTTCTGCATCAACAACAAAGTTTGAAGAATCAGATGTAACAGCCACTGAACTTGATACAGGAGAAGAAATGTCTGAAGATCTCATTGTAGTGATTAAATCTTCCTTATCTAACTTTGAATCTAATTTCTCAGCAGAATCACTGCTTGGGTCATGCTTAGAACTGCACTGAGAAATGTTATGTACCGACGAGATTTCACAACCTTCCAATACACTTGTTGCGGCATCTTTGTTGTTCACATCTGGTTCAACTGCAGTTCCATCCCCACCTGGCTGAGTACCTCTGGGATCACTTTTACCAGATTCTTGGTGAATTTCAGAAACACTTGTCTGCTCAACAGTTACGTCAATGGATTCCGACAAAACAGAAGGAGGTAGTTCAACAACGGCACAGTTACTGCTAAGATCAATCTTGTTTGACTGCGATGCCACATTGCTGTCAGCATCAATTTCAGCATTGCTTTCTGTGGAGCAAATGTTGTCACTAGCACCCGTTGACTCGCTGACAATCTTCTCAACATTACTTCCTGAAGGTGATTCACAATTAAAAACTACCACAGCGTTTGGCTTTTCCATTGTTCGACATGGCTTCTTTATTGCAAAATCATCAAGGTCATTGTTATTATCTCTAAGCCTGAGAGCTGAGCGCATTTTCTTGATCTTCCTCACTGAAGGCAAATTTCGATCAAACATATCCTCAGTCTCGGATGGATCATTGTCACTGCTCCCCTCAACCTCCAATCCAAAGTGATCACATTCTTTGTCACTAGAATCTGATGACTCTGCCATAGAAATGCGAGAAAATCTTCTCTTTGTTTTCCCCTCTGTGCTTTTTTCTGGCTTTGCATTCTCTGATTCACTACTGCTTGAGTCAGCACTACCTTCATGATTTCTCATGCGCCCATAGTGAGTGAACTTCTCAAACACTTCATCAAGAGCCCTTTTGTTGACTTTTTTATTTTCCTCCAATTTCTTGCGAAGAGAAGAATCATTCGAGGCAGGGTCTTCGCTTGAGTCATAATCATCAGTGAGAGAACATCCAAAATTAAACTTGAAATCTAGCTTCCGCCTCTTTTGCAAGGTGTTTCCGATGCATATAAAAATTTCTTCACTGATCTCACCGAGCACTGGAGATGATATTTTCAAGCCATGCCTCTTCTTTGTTTCCAGTATAACATTACTGATGTCAAATTTATCCGGAAAGCGCCCCCTTTTTTCCTTTAAAAACTTGGTCACAGCTCTGTCAATTTCTAGGAACCCTGTGGGCGGGCATTTGACTTCCTTCTCGATTACCCTTCCTGTGTCAGAGGGTCTGCCTTGTATTCTGCATATTTTATCCCAGATTCGATTAAAGCGATCTTTCAATCGGCACTCTTGAATGTAAGTACTGTCACACATGTTCATTTCATCCAAGCTCAATTCTGCTTGATTTAAGATCCTAACTCTTTCACTTATGTGCTTCAGCTTCTCTTCTAGCCGTCTCACTAGCCTTTTTCGCTTTCGAGGAGTCAGCGGAAGTTTAGTTGGCTTGGAGGACGAGGACTCCTTGTCGTTGGCTTCGCGCCGTTTCTTTTTATTCGTTTTCTTGGTTTCTGCACCCTTACTCGTAGAAGGAGAAGCTGAACTTGTGCTAGCCCGAGGACGGGCAAGTTGGGCAGTTATTTTCTCTACGCGAGTAGCGGGTTTGTCTTCTTCCGAATTATCGATCGTTACCTGGATTATGTTTTTGTTTTGACCCGCCACCTCGCGCGGAGCGTGAATCGCGGCATCGCCGTTTCCTGAGAAACTCGGTTCTACATCGACTGCTATTTTCTCACTGTCCGCTTTTGATTTGACGTCCTGCTTTGAATCAGCAGCGAGCAGATTTAAGATTTCTCCTGTGTAAAAATACGCGTTCGTTTTGTCCAGTTTTTTAGTTCTCCATTTGAGATCACTTTTGAATTTCGCGGAAGAAACGATCTCTCGACGTGCCTGTAAGAATTTCATTCTGAGAAGAAGCGTGACCTCTCTTTGCGCGACAAACTGCTCAACCTTAGTGACAAAGGCTTTAAATATTTCTTGTACATCTTCATCCTCGTCGTCATCACTGGACACAACAATGATCGCGTCGCTTTGAGGTTTATCTGTCCCTTCCATTTCACTCCCTTTTTTCCGTTTCAAGATGGCGCCCTCTTTCCTGCTGTACTTGCTAAACGAGTCAAAGGAAATATACACACCATCCTTTGGTGTCCATATTTAGACAAAATGCCCAAATATAGAAAAACACTAGACAATGGGAGACCAAATATGGTAAAAAAGAGCTTCAGTTGGTGTTATGATTGGCTAATAAATAATTTATGTACATAAATTAGCTCATCCAGAATTTATTACAATAATTATGCAGTTGTTCTTAAAATATGATAATTATGTCAATTTGAAAATAACTTCCTTTACCACTGAGCTCTTGTAAAAAGGTACAAAAGCAAACAAACAAACAAATAAACAGATAAATAAAGCAGTTTCCCTTCGTTCTTGTTTCAACTTTTTTGTGAACTGTCATTTGTTTTTGGACTAAAAAATAGGCTTTAAATTGGCACATTATTCTTTTATTTTTTGCTATTATGCTTTAGCCTGCGTGCAGACGTCTCCTATTTCCTTTGTTGCACGCGGAAAAGGGACTTTTTCCGCGTGCAACAAAGGAAATGCAAACAAAATGCAACAAAGGAAATGCACGCAAGCTATTATGCTTTTGCTTAATGCTCAAAATTTTTACTATTATGCTCTTATGCATTTATAGCCTTGCTAAAATGCTCGAAAGTTCCATGAATACATACACAATAATAGACACAAAAATGTTCAGTAACTAGAATGTATTTCAATGGAAACCTGAAAATTGCATTTGGCCTTGGTGCCAACAGTCAATTAGACTGCAAATAGTCTCTAATTTCGGCGATGGATTGTGGATCGGGCGAAAGATGCGCGCGCGCGCGAAGTTACGAGGAAACGCGACGCGAGGGAGATTGACCTTTCATGGCCGAGTGATTTCGAAGTGTAAATTTCACATCGTCTTTCAAGCGAATTAAGCACAACCAGTGACATTCCTTCTCTTGGCTTCCTGTCACTGGACTCCGACAGGGCTTAACTGCAGAATACCCTTCCACTCGAACTAAAATCTGCGTAGCAGGCTACGCGGTACGCGAAAACTAATTAGCTCAAGTCTTTCAAGTAACAAATAAATTGAATATTTAAAATGGCGCCCTTAATGTTTTGTGCTGGCTAGGCGGTACGCGGTACACAGTGGCAAGTCTATTCTAAGGCACTAGCGAACGTAGTGACCAAAATCACATGAGAGTATCTCATTTTAAAAGCGTGGCTCGCGAAGTAAGCACTGATCACTTGTGATTTTTAAAATGGCGCCCTTAATGTTTTGTTTCTCTGTTTACATGGCCAGAAAACTTCGACTCCACTTCTTGCAATTTGTTCCACCTTTTCTGCTCACTTCTTTAGCGCGACGTGGTTAACGCTATTTGATTTCAGTTGTTCTCACGGTCTTTAATTTTCACGTTTGTGACCCAAAGGAATTCTGGGATTTTCTTGCCTAACAGCAGCATTTCCATTTCACATATTTTTTAGAACCGTGTCGAGCCACCCGTTCCTGCTGAAAAAATATTGCACCGATTGCATTATTCACAAGCCAAAACTCGCCAAAATTGCCATGCCAGGTCGCGCGATCCACTCGAAGAACGGCTAGGAACCCAACTTCACTTCGCGAATCGCCATATAAAGTTGGCGGCCCACTTCGTGTGAAATTGCTTCTCACCTCTGTTTTCTTCCTGAGGATTGCCTCTACCCACCAATCCAGCTTTATGATGCCAGGCAGGGGGCTTCTAAGGTGAAAAATGGCTCAAATAACACACTTATAAATCAAATACCTACCGAATTGTGAGCTGCAGGAAGGGACAGCGTGACAAGCGTGACAGGAAAGACAGAGGGCGTTTTCCATTTATGAAAAAATTCCGGAAATAGAACGTGTTCCATTTGACAAACGTTCCATTAATTCCCAGGCTCCACACTTTCCCGCTAAACTTCCAAATGGCAACAAAGATGTCTTAAACGAAACTGTAAAGTTGTCTATGTAAGAAGGTCTTTTAAATTGAGAAGACGATGATGACACTCCTATCCTCACAAAGGAGAGTAACGAAAGACATTGTTTAATTTCAGATGCAAAGTATCACGCGGGAAACAATCGGAATAAGCTTACTCAAAGAACCCTCGGGCAAAATTTAATGTTTTCTTCAATAAATCATGCTTACCATTGGTGTACATCACACAATTGTGATTCATTAAGGTATGAAGATCGGGTGCTAGTCCATGACACACGGGGCATTCGTATAAAACTATTCGGGGTGACCGAAGGAGCCGCCATCTTACCAAAGATATGACCGTGAAAGACCTGGAACTGGTGAAACCTTGTGAAAATGGAACACGTTTCCATCGGAAAGTTTCCAACGGGAAAACAGGACTACCTTTTCAGAAGTTCCGTTTATTTCGGAAATTTTCCATTGGAACGAACCAAATACATGTGTTCCATTTACATCCCAACCGGAATTTCGTGGTAAATGGAAAACGCCCAGTGTCTCTTTTGGCTCACAAGTGTTTCCCGGGGAGGCTACTAAAAAACATTTAATATGGCGAGGTTCTGCCCCGTGGTCCAACCCCTTGCCCTTTTATATACCATTTTTGACAGAAAAGGTACCCCTTTGTATACCTTCCGTTGACAATTGGTACCCCTTTTGTATACCTTCCATTAGAAGAGTACAGTCACAAGGTATGTGTGTTCGAAATATTTTAATGAAAGGCCCTTTTAAATACCTAAATGGCAGAATTCCCTACCCTTTCATATACTTCAACTCATGAAATCCCTACCCTTTCATATACCTGAAGCGTGAAAAAGGTACCCCTTTTGGGCAGAGCCTCCCTGTATAGGCCATTATAGGGAGCGCACCCTCTCCCCACCCCCGGCCAGTGTTTATCGCTACGAAACCCAATCAATTACTGAGGGGGTGGGGGATGGCAGAGGAAGTAAGATAACATGTAGTCTCCTGGAAACCCAGGTTTCCTATAAAGGCAACAACTTGTTAAGATTGGTAGTGAAGTTTCAAAATTACAGCTCAAGAGCTGAATTAGCTAAAACTTTACAGGGATTTGACACACAAAAACAGAAAAAAAAATTACACAATAAAATACACCAAATAAAGTCATCTCTATACAACTGCTTTAAAAAAACTAACACCAGCACATGTTGTGCAGGCTATGATAGGCGTGGCAAACTGGCTCATTAAAAGTATACATAAATAATGAAGTGGCAGACCCTCATAAACTAAAGGACATTTATCTAATATTTATTGACAGTATTAGGTCACTTTTGCACATTTCCAGTTGGCAAAGTTAGTGACTTACATTTTCTTGCAAATGTTATTTTTAACCCACTGACTACCGAGTATTTTGCCGAAAAACACCTTTTGAAGCTCGTCAAGCCATTTTCTGGTCAGATTCTAGCCAAAAAGAACCAAAACTGCCCAAAACTCTGTTTGCTGGTGGAGTTCATCGCACAATTTGTTCAGCATGGGTGCCAATGGGTTAACAAGAGAAGCATAATAGTTTAGCCTACGTGTTCACTCCTTGGCTTCTTAATTGTATAAAGATGGGAAAATAAGTTTGTTTGAAATAAGCTTTGGTGGCACAAAAGACGCCCAAGGTTGGTAGCCTCACAGCAACTATAAACTCTAAATTTCAGTGGCAGGGATAGTGTCGCAGCCCTATTGTTTTAGGGCTAGGGTCCATTGTTTCTGTTGTTTGTTCTTTTAATTGTCTCACCTGAAGGGTGGTATTCAATCAGGTGAGACTTTGTATGAGCTGCGAGGTGACCCCCAGGGTGTGGTTTTGGGAACGATATGAGTGGTATGTATCAAAATGAGAAATGGATTTCCCCAAACTCATTCTAGCATGCACTACAGTGAACTCTCTGAAAGTGAGCACCCCTGTAAGGTAGACTGCACCTCTTTAAGGCGGACACCTTTGCCTGGCCATACTATTTTCTGTAGCAAAACTCCCTCTAAGGTGGATGCTAAGAGCTGGTCCCAAAAGTGTCCTCCTTAGAGGGAGTTCAATGTGTTATATATACTTATTAGTAACCATGTGAGAGGTTGTGGGTTTAAACCCTGGCTGGACCAACACTCTGGATCTTTGAATAATTGAGGTGAAAGTACAGTGCTGCCTTTGTAATGACATCTACAAATAGTTAGACTTTCTTGTCTTCTCAGATAAGGATGATAAAGACGATAAACAGTGGGCCCAGTCTCACAACTCTTCATAATTGATTCTGTGGGACATAAAAGATTAGGGATGTAATAAAACTCTGGCAGTGACCACCCCTAGTGTCTGTCTTAATTTGATATTTACATTATCAGGGCACTCATAACTCAACTGTTACTTCATTACCGTAATTGTAAACTGCATAACAAGCAGTTTGGCAAAAGTTCCTCGGCCATTATTGTACTGCACATTTGATTATTTCATAGAAAATGCGCAATAGAAATATGAATATGAAATCTTAATAAATTAGCATATATGCCACAGATGATTTGCCTACTGGCAACACCATTTTTTTTAACTGTGCCTGTACCAACAACTAATGATGAAAAGTCCATTTTAATTACACACTGTCAAAAACATTACGATGAAAAATTATGTTGCCACACAAACAAAAAAACCCTCCTTTTTTAAAAAGTGGAAAGATTCCACTACTAAGCTAAAGTAATTATTTTATTCACTTGTACGGGCGGCCGTCACCACCAAAAATACAAGGTTATTAAACGGCACAGACCAAAACACAAGTGATTTAGTGAAGGCTTGCAAAACGGAATAAATGATTTAGAAATGATAATATCTAAATACAAATAGTTAGGCATTCTTGTGTCAAATGGTTTACTCAAATAGTAAATGATTTAGGCAGTTCAGAAATGGTTTGGTCACCAATGTCAAAAATGCTGCAAACTAATAAGAATCGATTTATTTAAATGGGAATGCATCTGTCCATGATACTTAGAATGATCAGATCTGACAACAAACGGTCAAGTGCTCTCTTTCAAAACGGTTCAATAGATGGTAGGATGGTTGAAGCAATTGACAAATGATTTAATTCACCGACAAATGGTTCAATGTATCGTCAACTGATTTAACGCCTTTCGAATTAAATCATTTGTCGATTGCTTCAACCATCCCACCATCTATTGAACCATTTTGAAAGAGAGCACTTGACCGTTTGTTGTCAGATGTGATCTTTCTAAGTATCATGGACAGATGAATTCCCATTTAAATAAATCGATTCTTATTAGTTTGCAGCATTTTGACATCAGTGACTAAACCATTTCTGAACTGCCTAAATCATTTACTGTTTGAGTAAACCATTTGACACAAGAATGCCTAACTATTTGTATTTAGATATTATCATTTCTAAATCATTTATTCCGCTCGCAAGCTTTCACTAAATCACTTGTGTTTGGTCTGTGCTGTTTAACAACCTTGTATTTTTGTTGGTGACGGCAGCCCATACACTTGTGTCAGAAGCAAACATCCAGTGAAGTCCTCTCATTTTAAGTCTTAGTTTCTAAACGTTTTCAGTCAGGCATGTATGTGTTGCTATTCATTTTATGTCTTGTAAATGTCACAAATGAGAGGCAATAGCAGCAATTACTATTGATCACTAACCTGTTTACTGCATGACAACAATGATGAATGTAATCAACTTTAAGTATTATAAACTACTGAAGAAACTTGGAATACTTGTAAAAGATACAAATTATGAAAAAATACAGCACACAACCAGGGACTTGGAGTAACATCAAAACATCTCCCCAGTTTCTGGGACTCCTGGAAGGTTTTCAGGTGTTTTCAGAGAGTTGTGAACATTTTTTATGACTCTAAACCAGGAATACTACAATCAAAGTGGTTTGCAAGAACTTTGCGTAACTAACGTCCAATATATTACATCCAATTTCACCCCACAGAAGAATATTGTAAACCACCACAAGACTATACAAGTGCAGTATATAAATACATTACCATTACATACCAATATATTTTACACAATTTATTGCGAGTACAAACAGATTTCAGAAATCCTACTTGGGACAATGCATTTTTAACTGGTGTACAGGACCTATAAGATCTGCATGGTTGATAAAGATGACATACTTATATCAAATAAGTCTAACTTAATGCAAACTTGGAGTGACAGGTGATGAAAAGGGTGTACTTTATGCCCACCTTTATGCTAATACCTGTTTTGCTTAAAGTGCCAATGAAGTCAAAAATTTCTTGTTCTAATACAATAGTTTATCATCTTCTGATTCTTAATATTTAGGTTTTAGGCAGTAAAACATTCACAATGTGGAATAAATCAAACCGAAAGTTTTAAATTTGGCGCCAAAAAGTGTCCCCATCTTGCACATGGCCAAAAGATTGTATTACAATGGTGTGACGTAGGAAATGCTTCAAAAGACACGAGTGTCGTGGCATTTCCTACGTCATCAGAATTGTTCTGAGCAAAGATTCCTTCCCAGTCCAAGGGACACGATTTAGTGAATTTTGAGGCTCTTTGCAGGGCGAAAAATTTCTGGTTTATTTGATGTTGTCAAATTTCTTTTGTCATTTCATAATCAAGATGCAAGAAGCTTCAAAAGTTTGAAAGAAAATTTTTTACTTCATAGGCACTTTAAGCAGCTTTCAGGCCTGGCTATTTCTGCCACCAAAACTAAGCCAAGCACAAGTCTTATTATAAGGCAAATGCCCTATGGTAATTTGTGTATAAAGTTTGGCTCACTGAAGGTATGGCATATGGCCCATGGAAGGTCTGACATCAATGAATGTTACAGTCTCACCAAAATGGTGTCATGTGTCAAACTTTGGTAATCTGCCATATCAAAATAAAGTATCCTGAAAAATAATTATTGATTATATGAAATGCCACACATGTGGCCCTAGAGGTTTAAAGGTGGGATGACCTTATCCAGTAGATAAGTCATTATTATCATCATCCAGTAGATAAATGTGTAAGTTGCAGTATATTTTATCCAGTCAATGTGACTTATCTGCTGGATAACATTATCCATTCTTTCAACAGCTGGGGCCTGGTGTTATGTTGTAGCATGTCTGAGGAAAACTGTTCTGATGTAGCTGACTTGTTACTATTTGGGTGGGTATTGGATTTGTAATGCTAAATGAAAGTTTTGTTGCTGTTTTGAGTGCTCAGAAACTATATTTTTAACAGTCAGACATTTCGGGGATAACCCCTTCATCAGTGCTTCGCCGGTGTTAAGATCTACCTGGTTGATCAAGATGACATACTTATATCACATAAGTTTAACTTAACGCAAACTTGGAGTGGCAAGCGAAACACAAGCGAAAGACTGATGAAGGGGTTATCCCCGAAACGTCTGACTGTTAAAAATATGAGCACTCAAAACAACAATAAAACTTTCACTTAACATTTAACTCGAGTGCCATGCGGCAAAACATTTTTTGTACTATTGGATTTGTAATCACTGATAAATGCTGCAAAATATTGTTAATTGCTAAAGTAAAAACTAGGCTCATGAGCACTCACTGGACTTTCTAGGAAGGGGAGTGGAGCTCTACTTTTGGGGTTCAAAATGGGCTTGGCTTGAAAACAAAACATCTTGAATTTGCATTTCGGGCAAGGGTTGTCAGCCTACACCTGTCAAAAATTAAATGTGTCAACAGCTGGAAAATTTGCCACCTATATTAAATCATTTGCCCCAAGGGTCACTGGCAATTGCTGGGTGGTGTCCACTACTACAAAACATTTTGTCAGGGCTGGTTGTTTCCTTTAGTTAGGCCTAATTTTTGTACCAGCAGTATTAATAACAGTCCACAACTAGCTTCTTAAATTCGGATTTCTCCACAGGTGATTTTAGCATACTTGTCTTCATCCAACACAAGATACTCACCTGCTTTACCATCAAAATAAAACAGTTCATCTTGTATAGCCCCTCTATCAAAGCCTTCTGCTTTTAACTTATTCTTTTCAAGCTTGAATGTTCCTGTAATGGTTATGTGATCAACAATTCTCAGGAAAATAGGCTGTGCATAAGGTGGTAGTTGCTCTGTTAATCCTTGGTGGAGTGCATTCAGATCAATGCCTTTGTTATCTGATTTAACAATTGCTGCCATTCCAGCTCTTCCTTCAGTACCAGGAACTCTTACACCATAAACGACAACATCACACAGACCCAGAATCTTGCTCATTACTGCCTCAACTTCAGCTGTAGACACATTCTCTCCATGCCAGCGGAAAGTGTCTCCCATGCGATCATGAAAATACAAATACCCATACTCATCCATGACGAGGAGGTCACCAGTAAGGAAATATGAATCACCTTTTTTGAAAATATCATGGGCAATTTTCTTTGAAGTTTCCTCTTGACTCACATATCTGGCAACTGGGTTGGCTGTACAGAAATCAATCAGTCAATCAACAAGAGCAAATTCGTTTCAGACTATGCTGGTTTAGGAATAACAACACATGTTTTAAAAATGGAAAACTCTTGGTGAAATTGACCTGAGACCAGTGTGCAGAATTAAAGTCAGGACCAAAGATCTGGACCTGGCTTCCCATGCAATGTCACTGGTATGGCAGGCTACACTTGATTTTTCTGCCAAAACTTTCCCAAAAGATTACAATATGGATTAATTGGACCTCAAACCATTTGCAAATTACTGTATAGCTGTTGAGGCTCAATTTTATCCTTCATGTTTTACGGTAACTCCTTTGTTTTGGGGTATGATACATGTATGTCCAACGTCCTAATGGTAATGTAGGATATAACTAGCTTAAAACAAAGGGAGAAATAACTAAACCAAGGCCAAAGTTGAACCACAACATAGCTACTTGCTCCTTTTTATAAACTTTGACTTAATTCTTAGACACCTCTTTCTTAATGGAACTTCTAACACCCGTCTGGTTTTTCAGTGTAGGGGTGCTTGTTAAGTGTTATTTTAAAGCTAAAAGAGAGCTGGTGTTTCTAGCAAAGAGTGGCAATTGGAGGGAGCATCCTGTATCAAATCACTTTCCACACACATAAAACGTTGTTACCTTTTACTATATTTCCAACTACAAGCCCAGGTTCTCCAGGTTCTGGCTTGATGGCCAAACCATTTCCGTCTCTTTGTAAATCCCCAGTCATGGGATCCACTTTGATGAGGCTGGAAGGTGTCAATCCTGGAACAATGACTGACATAAAACCACAAGTCCCTGGGGTGTTGTCAATATTAAATAAACCCACATTTCCTTCTGTTAAGCCATAAAATTCACCAATTTTCCCGATACAAAATCGAGACTGGAATTCCTCCCAAATCTGAGGCCTCAACCCATTGCCAATTGCCAAGCGCACTGAATGCTGTTTCTCAGAAGGGCAATGAGGTTGTGCCAATAGATATCGGCACAGCTCACCAATGTACTGAATAACCTGAAAAACACAGGGCAGATGTTGAGTGATAAATTATTTTACCACAATTGATAGTAATTTTGCAATCTGATTGGCAATTTTGCGATGTCGATAAGAGTCTAGACAACACTGCTCGCATCAATGTGTTGCGCAATGCCTTTTTTCAGCTCACTCTGAAATTAACATTTTCTTTGACTTTGATATTGTAGTGGTAAAAAACAAATAGAACGTGGTTTTGTGTTGTCTATACTCTTATTGACAACGATATTCATCATCACAGTGGTCTGAATTTGCTGTGGACTGACACTCAGCTGCACCTCAGAAGTCCACAACATTTTGACCACTGTGATGACGAATATCATTGTTGATAAGAGTATAGACTATGCAAAACCATGTTTGATTTGTTAATTTTGTTACATTTATTAACGATATATATCAGGGTTGTCAATAATTTTGAAATAGCCGTCTGAGCTAACTAAAGTAGGCGGCAAACTGATGAATTTTTTTAATAATTTGAGTGAAAATACAGACAAAGTAGGCAGCAGTAAGAGGTAAATTCTGACAAAGAAGGTGGCGATTTTCGCCGGTTGTTGGCTTCTAATGAAACCCCTGTATATTATCACCAACCACCTTTAATTTATAGATAGCTGACAGCCACATTAACTCAAGAATAATTTTTGGTTACCCAACTAGAGTAATCACAATGATATAAAGTAAGTGAGCAAGTTACAAACAGCCACGTGTGCTGACAGAGAGTACATGATTCAGCATTTGTGTGAACTATGATGTAAGTACATTTAATTCCCTAGCTCATAACCTATCAGAAGTAAGCAGAAAGCATGTTTCTCCAGAATAAAACCTTTGAGTTCTTTCTGCAAAATTTGGTCACAAATTGTTGTTCTGTAGTTCTTAATTACTGAAATACTCTTGAATGGGTTTTTTTTCAAACCAAAACCTGTGACATGAATGGAGTTAGAATGTACAAGTAGAACTCTGATAAGACAAGTCACATCTTCAATGCTGCATTGTTTGACTGACTTCAAAGGCAAATTTCTTGCAAGAGTTATCTTTTTGCTTCTTGTTTCATCAAAAATAGAATTGAATAAGTGAACTTCATACTGGTAGGTTATACATGGGCCAAACCATTAATGGTTGTACGCTTTCCCAACAAAGTAAACTTATGATTTCAGCTGGAAAACAGACAAGTTGTCTACAATAAAATTGCAATTATCCAAGGCTCAATGTTGGAGAGCAGGACATGAATGCAGAGGAAAATAGGAGAATAATGCAAATATCTCCAATGCACCCTGTGACGGTACTATTAATTTTAATAAATTTAAAACATAAATAGAAAAAAAATATTCTAGTCAATGGCATAATTTGAGGGGAGTTAATGAAGCCCTTTCATTAATAATGACAGAGACTCAAAGCCTGCAATAGTGTTAGTGTCTATGAAATGACAAAGAAACCACCATGCATCCAAACACACATGACATAAGAGAAGAAATAAACTCATGGTTAACATACAGTTGCCTTGGTTTCAACACAATCATCCCAAAATTTGCTGGCAGAGAATTTGCGTCTTAGAGCTATGGTATTTCCATTGACAAGGCAAGCTCCAACCACTAGGCCTCCTCCAGCAGAGTGATACAATGGCAAAGTGTTGTATATGATGTCCTCAGAGGTTGCAGAGTATAACATACTCAACATTCCCAAGCTAAAATACCTAGAAATTTGCAAACAATCAATCGATCAATCAATCAAGCAATCAGGCATTAATAAATAATAATCAATTTATATAGCTCTTTCAATTTATATAGCACTTTTCAATCAATCATACAAACTGACTTCATGATCACTGCTGTAAATGCACTCAAAATGTTCCCACAGAAAAGATTCAGCTTAAATGCACCCCTTCCCCCCTGTACAAGCCAAGGTATCATGTCAAAAATCAAGTTCAATTATTAATCAGTTTTTTGTATGCTCTAGCTGTCTCACCTTTTATTGGTAATGACCACAGGCTTAGGAAATCCAGTTGTACCTGATGTATAAATATACATCAACACATCTACAAAGAAATGTGTAAAATGCAATGTTTAGATCTTTTTCTGGTGAAAGTAATGTACCAGTATATAGCATATTACACAGAACAATAGGTGAAGAATGAAGTCCCTGACAATTCAAGTGGTTTGCAATGGTAGAAATCAAGTTAAGCTCCAGTCAAGCAGTTTAATACCTCAGGGTTTTGAAATATGTTCAGAAATTGGTTGATTGCGAATATCTTTGTCCAGATTGCCTAGAACTGGATGAAACTTGTCCTGAAGATAAATCTTGTTGTCCTCTTTTGCCTTAACACGTATAATTGAAGGGCTGAGAGCATAAACAGCCTATGTGTAATTCTAGGTCGTTTTTCAATTTTCCTTGGAAATGAAACAAAAATCAGTGAAAACAAATACTGGACAATGTTTTTCAATTGAATTGCTTGCAAGTCATGTGCAAAAATTTGTTTCACTTCCAAGGAAAATTGAAAAACGACCTAAAATTACACATAGGCTGTTTCTGCTCTCAGCCCTTCAATTGCTTCCAATGGAAATTGAAGAAATACGTCAATTGACCTGGAAGATTCCATGATGTATAGTTATGTAACAGACAAGCTAAGCATTCCTAACAAATATTATCAGTACCTAATGATACACTTGTTTACTTTTAAAGACAATACCAGTGCTTGACCTTATAATTGACTTTTTAACAAACTTGTCCATTTGCTAGTAGGGTCTAAAATGTAATTAAAGCAAATGGTGTTGTTTGGTAGCCAACAAATGATTGGGTCTGAAGTCAATATTGATGAGATTGTAAGTACATATTAAGAGCTTTTATTTGTTATTTTTTCCTTTTGTTTGCATTTTTTGTTACTGCATTCACAACATCACTCCAAACTTTTTCTCAAGAGAACAAAGACTAGGATATAGCATAAATCGAAATTCAAGTTTCACCACCCATTTTCTGCATCACCTCCTCTGACATGACAAGAATAATTATTATTAGCACTAAGCTTGCAACAATCGTGAACATTCCCAACAGGCCAGGTGTGACCAAGGCTTTAGCTAGATGGGTGTCCAGGCATCCTGTGGAGGCCAACTTTTAGAAGAAATTCGAGGAAAAGGCACTTAATTTTCCGGAAAACATATGCCTCCTGGACACCCAGTTTTCAAGGTCTGGCTAAAAAGCCCAGGTGTGACCAAACATTTTGTGAGCTCTTCAATTAACTTTAATTTGTGTTAATGGTGGTTCACACTTGTCTGGTGTTGGCTTATACCCACATGTACACTCAAATCTACAAGTACCGCCTGGAACTATTGACCCATTTTCCATGTTCTTGCCGCGGAGCCTCCACGCATCATTGACGTGGTATTCCCGTGTTTAGCCTCGTCTTTACCTAGGCGAAACTGTGGAGAATCTTCGCCCCACCGCGGCAGGATTTAGAAGAGGTAATACCTCGGTAATGAGAAGATGCATCACCTTTGAATAACCTTTTGTTTCATTTGTTTTCAGGTTCAAATAGGTGTCACAAAAAGGTGACAACTGAGCGCGCTTGAATGTTTCTGTGCAGGATTTATCTTTTTGAAAGTTTTGAAACGGTGGTCATGAATGCGTGAGCTGCTCAATCATGTAAACAGTGTGAATTTAGAATGCATATCAGAGGGCCGGTCACCTATCTCGTTGAAGAGGCCTTCCAAGGGGTAGAAACGACAAGTGACATGCCTCTGCAGACTGGCAGAAAACGCGCGTAAGTTTGCCACAGCGACAGTTCACTTTCCATTCCTCTTGAATTGATTTCTTTGCGAAACTGAAATTTGTCCATAACGAAACAAGCAACAGAGTTGAAAATGAGCGACAAAGTGACACCAGACCACTCCTTGGAAGGCCTCGTAGAATGGCTTGACAATAAAGAAAGCTTTGAATTGATAACCACTAGGTATGTAAACTACCAGTGAACTGATTGCCTGACAACATTGAACGGTTTTAGGGTCTCTTCATATGAGTCAGGTTGACCGGGCTGGCTCGGTTAGTGGGATGAATTTTATCATCTGTCCACATGGGAAATTACAGCCCGATTACCATGATGAAAAGTGGTGACACGACCATTCACGCATGAAATTTAACAAACACGTCTGGTGAGAATTTTTCGTTCTAATCGGATTTAGAAACCTCAAAATTCTTTTATCTTTACTTTAACTATCAAAAGAGATTATTCCGAACTATAAATAGAAGAAAAAAAGAAGTCAAAATCAAATACTGTCCGTTGTACTAACGAAAATGCATTGCATTATTTTCATCCCGGTAACTGGGCTGGAGTGTTCATATGGAAAAAATTCCAGCCCGGTTACTGAGATCGCTGTTGGAAAAACCGAGATCTTGGCAACTGGCAGTCCACCCTCTCATATGAACACGTAGAAATTTTTACAAAACATTTAGTGGTAATGTGAGATCTTGGGAACCGGGCTAGCCTGGTCAACTGGGCTCATATGAAGAGGCCCTTAAAAGCAAAGAGGTAACCCAACATTACATTACACACGGAAAGTAGCCAAACGGTAAACAACCACTGTGAACTAGGCACAGACTAAAGCGACCTAAACAAACTAATAGATTAAATTTAGCTTAAAGTTTGCGAATGCAAACGAAACCATAAAGGTCTAATATTATATTATTTGATATGTCTGTTTACCGCCATCTCTCATTGCAAAAATATTTGCATACGAGTTCCCAAACATGTCACGTGCTAGGCAACCGGGGTGATCATATTTCATCATTCAGTGGATTTGACAGCTCTAAGATATTTCAGAGCAACGTTTTGAGTATTTTTGCCAGTGTGGAAAAAAACATTGTTTACCTATTTGTTACAATGTAAAAATTAACTAACAGCGCTTGTTCAAAGTCAAACAAAAAAAGTAGTTTTTGGCTTACCATAATTTCATGTTCTTCGAAAAGCCAGTTGAAAGCCGAACAGCAATTTGCATATTCCGTGATGTTTATCTCAACTTTGTGAGAAAATTCTGGAGTATTCAGTTGAAAAATAAAACAAAGCAAAAAAACAGCAAGGAAAATCTTGAATCTTGTTGTGGCATTTCGTTCACACGTGGGCATCTTCAGACAAGAAATAACCTCACCGGTCAAAAGAAAATAATTATTGCTCCTTTCATTTTCGATTCGATCGTGTCATGATCAGATAACACTAGCCGTTCGAGCGGATCAAGCATGACTTTTACTAATGGATAGAGAACTTTTCTGAACGGCTGATCCAAACCCTTCGAAGGGAAGGAAACCTGTTTGTTTATAATTTAGGTTTTTGCTTGAGAGGTCACACACCCGTGTTCAACATGGGTTAATGCTTTCCTCGCAAGCGAAAACTAGGCTTCTGCTTGCCG
>JAEMWC010000742.1:347500-387500 GCA_016490735.1 Pachyseris speciosa
ATTGGTCCAGCTGAGTGTGCGATTAAAATATATATGCACAAATGATGTCATGAGCCGATGAAAGTATGCCTATGATCGATCAATCGATCGGAATCGATCGGATATTTATTTACACTATAAAGGGTATTTAAATACAATTTATAAATTACAGAACTGACAATAATAAAGCATAACATAATATGAAGCCATTAAGAAATAAATTAATATGTTCAAGCGGTGCCCAAAGTAGCGAAAGCTTTCTGGTTGGACACCGCCATGGCCAAGTAAATGGCAGCATAAGACATTAAATATTCAGTTAAGTTACACTACATACATGTACGTTCTATTTATGTTTTCAGAAAAAAAAAAAAAAAGAAATGAAAGAAAGAAAGAAATGGAAGCAGCAAAATAAAACAGTCAGCAAAATCAAATTAATTAACAGCAGCAACAACAAAATCATGTTTGATTATACAAAAGATAGCATTTATACTCATTCTTAAAAGTGTTGTAGGGCAGACTTTTAATTCTGAGGGGTATAGATTCCCAAATTTTTGGGCTAGAGAACCTATACGTAGATTTACCCAAAAAAAGAAAAAAAAACAAACATGTATAGATTCCATTTGGTTGTATGTGTGTACTCTAACATTAATGCACGGAGGACATCAAAACATGTTGAGAACATCTGTTACGCTACTTGCCTGTGACTCGTAGCATCTTTCTTTGTTCTTACCACAATTTGGCGCCATCCATGCATTATCAGTGAACACATGCATGGCCACAGGGAATCTGTTTGTTAAATAACAACTCCAAATAATCCACGAGAAAATTTTAAGCTCCAAAGGTCCACAAATTGCCATTTGGATTATTCCAACCTCAAAAGGTCCTGGCACGTCACTGCACTTAACTTTCCAGAGAATAGCAACCCTCACCCCCACAAGAGGCCCAGTTAGGGTAAATTCCGACAGGCGACACGGCTCTGAAACAGCGACATGAAGGAAATGAATTGACGAAGAACGACAAGACTGCTCCCGTAAAATGGTGACCGCGACAAAAATATAAGCAAAATGGACAGCGACCATGGCGATTTTAAATAAGGCGGTGACTAGATGGCATTCGGCAGAAGAATGTCAAGAAGGAGTTTGTATTTTCAAAAAGTTAATCATTTTGTCAGTCTTCTGTGTTACACATTGAGTTATGACCCCTGAATTATGACAACACATTTTTTTGTTAGAGAAACGACCTCAGAAACTTTCCGAAATTGCAACATCAACATCAGTGTCACTGCATGAAATTCCGACAGCAACATGCAGCCCTTCCGATACTGCAGCATTTAAAGTTTTGAAATTCAGACAGGGAAAATAAAGACCCCCCCCCCCCTCCCCCAACAGGGCCTCCCACAAGGGTATGTTACACAGACATATATAACCTCCAGCTATACCAAAAAAAGTCAAAGTACAGACTTGGACTGTAGACTTGGAGAGAGACACATGACTTGCGTAGGCTGGAATTTTGTAAATCTCTTAGAGATATTGTATGTAAATATAATGGCTGGCTATTCCAAAATCACTTTGTTTTACTTCTTATGAAAACCTTACCTGACAAGTCACTTCCAAATATTATAGCTTTAGCATCTGCTACAGTTATACAATGCCTCAGTGAATCAAGTCTAAGGTTGGTGTTGATCAGTGCAGTAATTACGCTGAGTTTAGACAACCCCAGCCATATGCAGACAAATTCAGGGCAGGACTCCAAAAAGAGAGCCACCGTGTCGCCCTTCTTGTAACCCTGGGACTTGAAGTAATTTGCAATTCTGTTAGAGTAATCTTCAACATCTTGGAATGTCCATGTTTTCTGTTCAAAAATGAAAGCTGTCTTCTGGGGATGTCTGGACAAGGTTTGCCGAAAAATACAGGCCACTGTAACGGCATTCTTTGCTCTTCTCCTTATCTGGGTCTGAATGGTAACAACTAAGCGAATAAACCTGAAATAAAAACATGCAGAGATTGAATAAATCACCACATGCGACATCAGGCTCCACAAGCAAATGTACTGGAGCAAAGTACTGGAAACTAGCGCGAGTGTAAAAGCCGTTGCGTGACGGATTTGCGTGACGTACAGTGAACCAGGTTCCAAATTACCCTGTCAATCTTGCGAAATAGCCTCGTCAGCTAAGTATCTTGCGATGTTCCGCTCCGCAAGATTGAGCAGGATAATAATTGTTTTATTATTCAACACATTTTAAAATGTTAAAACATTGAGCGCATTATGACCATATTTTACGACCATATATTTTAAGCTTATGTAACGAATTGTATTATGTACCCGTGTTATTCTTCCACCCGAATCGATTAGTTCAGGTGGACAAATTGTAATATCCATTTAGCAAATCATAAGTTAAGTTGTTGTTGTTGTACTCAAGTCGAAGATAACAAATATCTCTACTCTGCAGAGGATGCGTGCGATCCAGCGATCCATGTAAACAGCACCGCTACATTCATACATATTTATTAATCCTTTTAGTGAAGATACTATACAGGATGCTAAGAAGGTTAGACGGGTCCGACGGGAGTACATTTAAAGGCTACATATAAGACTGACATAAAGCTTAATAGAAAATACTCAGGTTAACTATTATCATTATTATTGCAGAATACTTAAACACTTATTTCATACTTACACGCGGGCTATTTTAACATCGCGCCTATTTCGTACCCGTTAAAAACTTGTTAGACACTCAAATATTTACACTTGCATTAATGAAATAAATCATTAAAACACCATCTTTCCAGCCTCTTCGTCAATAGTGGTAGGATTCAATTGGTGAGCAACTCGTGTTTTCGGATGTTTCGGCCTCACGACCGTACCTATGAAAGAGCTCGCTCAAAGCGTCATCACTGACCCCACTTAGAATTTACGCCACGTACCTCAAATCACGAAGCACAGTGCGAAAAAATATGCGCGGAAAAGACTTTCCTCTTGAAGCTAGAAAAACGGCAAACAAAAGAACAGGGAACAGAACCCAAGGTAGCTTGGTGTAGTAAACAAGAAATGAGACAGCAGCCACCACAACTGCCCAAATGAACGCCATTGCAGCAATTAAAATAGTTAGTCCCGAGGGGAGGGGGGCGGGGATACGGGATGAGGTGGGGACTTTGATCGACATCTCCTGCTGCTGCCCCAGGTGGGGAATTTTGACAACTTGAAGAGAATGTTGGCCCTAGGGTGGGGAAGTTTGATCAAACTAGAAAACTGAAGAAATATAAATAAAAGACCGTTTCCCGGGCTTGGACTTTGCCATGGTATAATACACGCTACGATAATAATTTATAATAATAATTTAGAACTTATATAGCGCATTTTCCATGTGTATATGATCAAATGCGCTTTACACGCAGATGAAATTGGAATTATACTGCGATACTGCCTTCTTGAAACTGGCCGACAAAGAAGAGCCTGGATAGGACTCATACGAGTGACTTTGCCATCATGAAAATACCCAGAAGTTCCCGTGAAGCACGGACAAGATGGATGAAGGAAAGGTAATGAAAATGTGCGATTAACCATCGGTTTCTACCAGTGTCCTTTCATTCCCGTTGTTAAAAGAAAAAAACTGTGATTTTTAAACCTGGAGTGTGTGTATTGTTTAAGCATCTAAGAGGTCAACCTCTTGGACAGTAGGGAACTTAGAACTGGAAACTTTACCCAAGGGGGGAGGTTTGACCCAAAATTTGCGTTTCAGATCAAAGCCCCCACCCCATCCCGTATTCCCCCCCGCCTCGGGACTAATATTGATAGGTGCATAACAATAGCAGTATTGATGAACGTATTATCATATTAATTATGCGCCTTTCAATCTGGGAAATTAGCATTCATCAGCATTCCATTATTTCCGAGTTTGGCAGCTGTTGACTTGTTTTTGGTTGAGACCCTTAAGCCATGTTCGGTTTCTGTACTCAAATACGCGACGACTGCCATGGGGGGAGTACCATCAGGGTCACAACGCGCAAAAAATATGGAACGTAAATATTAGCCGTGCAACGCTTTCTCGTGTTAAGGGTGTTTGCACGTTAAGTCATCGCCGTCACATACAACAGATCTCTCATTCTCGCATTAGCTCCTTTCGCAGTTCGTCCACCAGCATTTGTTCTTTTCTCTATTACTATCTTTGTCTCTAGAGAACAACAACAACAACAATCCTTATTATTTACACCCTTTTCTACAATTAGAGATTGGTTGCAAACACCTATACCATGCAATATTCCACGAGTCTCTGGCATTTCCTTGGTATAACACAAGCCTTTATACTAAGATCAAAGTGCTTATGAGCCACTTAACTCGGGCAACGAATTATAAACCACATGGTTTCTGTGGTCAGGAAATGTTACTGAAAGCCCCAGAAGCCGTTTTGGTCTGAAATAGGGTATGGTTTGTGCACTCTAGTCTTGAACTGGGTATAATTTTTAGAAGAAGCTACTTCTTCATCACGAGGCGATAACATCATCAACAAAAGCCCTTCTTTTTTGTCTTTTAATTATGTTTTCGCTAACCGTGTACGTGAAATAGGTCTGAAATAGGGTATCAAATTTTTGGTCAGATCTGAAATAGGGTAGGGAAAATCGCAGATTTTGGTGGGTAAGGGTTTCAGGAAGCGGGCCGCACACCCCCACCCAAATTTTCTGGGAGTACCCCCGGGCTCCAGAGGAGTAGCGTGTCACTTGCGTTGCATTTTACGCATGATTAGTCTTTTCAGGGTGGACCCTTTTGAATTCTATCTGTATCGTTTATCCCGGACAAAATTTATCAAAAGCAACTTCCTCCTCTTCTGTATATTTTTCCTTTCTACAAGTGGAGTATTATCTAACTCTGTTAGTTACTGTACTGAAAACGCACGGGACGATCGAGCAAAAATACCAGTTGGATAATAAATCTCTTATGAGATGTTTTGGCGTGTGGTATCGCGGAGAATTTTTACTTATACTATGAGAAAGCGTTGGGTAACTATTTTTTCCCTGGCTTAGACAATACGTTGTCCATTTTCCCTTTTAAAGAATCAATGCAACGTAAGCTCAGTGCATGGTGGGATGGATGAGTGGAATACCGACGAGTATACAACGGCTTTTCTTCATTCTGATTGGCTGTATTTTTATGGAATTGTATAAATTATGATATAGCCCATGAATACGAGAAAGCGCTTTCTGTGATTTTGGCTTACTGTAATGTTGTATTTTTTCCTTTACATGTCTTCTCGACAAGATATTATTACAATTTCTTTTATTTTTTAAGTAAGCGTGTACTTATTAAATTACTTACAACTAATTTTAGATATTCCTTAATTAACTAAAAGTAAAGAGTTACTTATTGCCACTTAGGATTTCCATTTATTGCGGAAATAAATAATTCTATTAGATTTAAATGCAATATATTTTCCAGTTTCTTATTTATTTCCGAAGATTCTCTTAAAGTGGCTATTCGGTGGTTTAATATCTTTGTGCCTACAGCTCCATAAATAGTTCTTTTCTAGAATGTCCTTAGAATCAACAATTACACAATTGACTAGATCCATCCCCTCCTTCAAGATTCCTATGATAACGTCGCGTAGTAAGAGACTTCTGCAACTACTAATATTATTAAAAATGTTCGCAATAAAATCCATCAATAAAGAGCACAAAGACTGGGGCACAACTAAATAATACATGGTTTTTCTAGTTTCTTTGGTATCTTTCTAGTAAGGTTGACATCTCGTGTCCTAAAAGTAGAAAGTCCCAATTTAGCCCAATTTGGGATAGAACATGCGATTAACGGAGTGACTAGCTTCAAGGCCGGCTTCAAAATCGGAAGCCTAAGTTATCATCATATGTAACGACATAAGTTCATCCCTGTTATTAGATAAACTTAAGTGCGACGATCTGTCACTTTGACCATGGTAGAAGGCAAAAGGCTGCTATGATGTTTTAAACTATAAATAGTCTTACTCCTGCTTTTTGAAATATCTGTTCCGGGATTCAGTATGAGATGCGACAGACTATAGTCAAGAAATAGTGAAAAGAAGCTGAAACTACCAAATACTGAAAGCGCAGTTTCTGCAAAGGTGGTGCTGTCTTATGGAACGAAACGTTCCCCCCTTTGCAATTGCATTTCTCTGGGAAACCTCAAGCGAAAGCTGAGAAAACGGATTTAATTTGGTTGTGGACTCGCACACGCAGTTCTGTCAGTATCACATTTCGTAAAAATGGATATTTTAACAGAAACATTCGTTAGTGGTTTGTTTAGACCTGCTGCTGACTTCGGGGAGGCAAGTTTGCAGAGTTTGGAATTTTGAAAAAATTTTCTTAGTCAGGAGGAAAAGGGTATTCAAAGCGCTAGGGGAATGGCGGAACGCAGGGTTTCTCTTTTGAACTGACAAATCCCAGCATCACCTAAGCCACCAACTAATCTTACCCAAGAACAGTCCTCCCAGGAACCAGGGGCTGCCTAGCCTGTCAACAAATTTCCCAGGTGAAAGCATGCATTTGACATATTTTAAGTAAGTAAAGTAAAATCCTTTATTTAAACACGATCAGTAGTTAAAGCAAAATACATGCTTGAGAGGTCGTGTATTATCTATGAAAATTGCAGACTTAACTAGATCAAGAGAGATTGCAGCCTTTTTATACCCTCTTAGGTTATATTGACTCTTTCTCCATATAGCTAACTCCGAAATCAAAGGGGGCGTGTTGTCGCTAACTATATTGTAAAATAATTTACAAGAATTATTTTGTACATATCATAAATCGAACCCCATTTGGTAACTTCCATGACTGTTTTCGATGGCGTATCCCATGGGAAATTATAAATCAGCCTTTCAGCTCTGCAGTGTAGTGCTTGCAGGGATTTTGTATCGTCGAAGTTAATGCAATTTTCCCCAGATGGTGATTCCGTAAGTCACAGAAGGGAGGATCACTTTAACATATAAGTCCAGTAGAGATTTTCTGCTTAGAAAAGAGCACTTTTTGTCTACAATTTTAGTAAATTTAGCTTGATGACAAAGCTGTTCTTTAGATCTGTGAGATGCTTCGCCCGCGTAAGTTTATGGTCTATTGTGATTCCTAACACCTTGGATGACATACCCACGAAATTTCTGCTTTACCTATGGTAAACAAGGGGTAAGGACCAATAAATGATCCTCTGTAGAACATCATTGATTCACATTTTGCCGGGTGCGGTGTTAGCGAGTTGGCCACACATAATTTGTTAAGTTCGTTCAGCGCATTGTTCAGAAGGCTGCATGCCTCATCAACAGTTGATCCGATACAGTAAATTGTGGTGTCGTCAGCGTACAGGTATAGTGTGCCCGATGTCACACTGTCTGGCATATCATTAAGCCGCGGCTACACGAGCGATTTTTCACTCGCGCCGGTGATGCGATTTTTTCAATTTGTCGCGTCACCAGCGCGCGATGAAAATCGCAAGTGTAGCCACCCTTGAACGTCGCAAGAAAAAAATCGCGAGAAATTAAATGATTTTAACTTTTCGCGATTCTTTTTCTGCGATTTTTTGAGCTGTCGCATCACCTGTGCGAGGGTGGCTACACGGGTGATTTTCATCGCGCGCCGGCGACGCGACAATTTTACAAAAAATCGCATCACCATCGCAAGCAAAAAATCGCCCGTGTAGCCGCGGCTTTAGTGTACAAACTAAACAAACACGGGCCCAGCACTGATCCTTGCGGGATACCGGGACTCGCGTACAGTTCGTCTGATCGAGTACCGTTTACAACTGTAACCTGTGTCCGATGATACAGATAATCTGTGAGCCAAGATAGAAGATTACCCTCAATCCCGAATTTATGATTCAATTCTCAATCTCGTACCCAGAGTCCTCGGGCTGTTTGGTCAGCGGGTGGACGCCCGGGGGAGACACTCTGAGATAATGGACGGCCATTTTCCCAGAAAATCTAGGGTAAAACAATGGAAGCCGTTACCGGCCAGCCAATCAAAAAAATTTATTTTTTCCCATTATCCCAGAGTCTCTCCTGGCGACTAACCGCTGGCCAAAGAGCCTGAGGACTCTGTGTACGAGATTGTAGGGTACTATGAGGGACACAGTCAAGAGATTTACGAAAATCCACGAAAGCAGCAGCTACCACCAAATTATTATCAATAGATTGTCTCCAACATTCCGTCAGATGAGTAAGTAATAATTGGGCAGAGTGACCCTTGCGGTAAGCCCATTGCCTCTGTTACTAGCCCGTTGTCCACAACATGCTTTAGTACTGTGTCAGATACACACGATTCCAAAATTTTACTTGGCGCGCTAAGTAACGATATAGGTCTATAATTACTTTTGTCGGTTGGATCATCTCTTTTAAAAATTGGTCACAAGTGAACTTTCTTCCATAGGCTGAAAACTTCACCTTCTTTGGCGCTTAACGAATAGAGCTTGGTGAGCAATGGGACAGCCGCTGGCTCAGCTAACCGCAGCAACTTGGGAGTTATTCCATCAGGCCCCTCGGCCTTGTTAATTTTCCGGAATGTAGAATTTTCCGCAATTGAAACGTCAGAAATTGTTGGGAATAGAGTAACATCAATTCTCGCTTCCACAGGCGCACAGGTGAAGTAAGTAAGTAAGAACTTTTTTTAGGTGTCAATGTATTTAGCCCATAAGGACTAATTGGGGACACCATACTATCTGTATTTACAAATTGTCACTGAAAGCCCATAAGAGCTAATTGGGGACGCCATACTAGCTATATTTACAAATTGTCATTGAAAGTACAATAAAAATTCTAAAATACTGGAAACCTAAGCTAGTGACAGTAGAAATATGTACCTAGAATAAGATAAAACATTGATCGAATTGAAAATTCTATGTTAAAAATTTTGATGTTGTGCTCATTGTGTATCGTTGGGTGCTTTTCCCATACTTTTGAGTGTTTTCGATATTTAGTTTAGATGTAAGGTTTATTGAGGTTCCACGAACGTGACCCTTTTGATCACAAGGTTGTCGCTTAGCAACGCACACTTCTTGAAATGTTTCTATAAACATACGCCCGTGTTTGCGCCACTCTGTTATTTTGTTGCCCCTGCGTCGGTGCTAACAATCTGGCCAACTTCATTACCTTGACTCCAATTATTACCTTTTTTTCTCGTATTTCCTTGCTTCTTAATAGTTCCGCCTTTATTGCTTTTGAATTTCTTTCCAATTGCATTGTTAATTTATTCTTTAGTTAAATATTGTATGTCTGGCCTGCCTAGATTAGCCTTAGCTACCTGCGGGCCAGCTAACTCTTTTTTTGTGTGTGTGTACAAATTTTAAAAATAAAGCTGCTTGTTGCTGTTGCTCCAGATACTAACTGCTTCATTTTCGTTTACTAGTTTATGGTCATGTCTTGAGTAATGGCCTGGCTGTCTCCCTTTACGCATAGTGCAGTGTATTAGTCTGGTGATATCCTGGCGTATTTGCCAGCAAGAACCTGTGCAGCTGTCTGAGCTCGCTTCTGCAGCGAACTATGAACACTTTAATTATTAGTTTGTTTAATTCTGTTATTACTACTTTCTTACTTTACGATCGTGACTAAAACACCACACGAGTACTACGCGTAACATACGGATACATTCGAATATAAAAAATAAACGATGATTACTCCTGAAGCCTGAACTCCTGTGAAGTAAACTTTTGACTGAACTGAGCACTGTCTGGGTAAAATGTTCTGTAAAAGAATTCAGCTTCAGCAAAACAAACGTGCTTCTTACGTGTAAAACTATTGTGTACAAAATAATTATTGTATGTAGGTATGACGTCACTTCTACATGTATAAAAAGTATTGTCTGTAGTTATGACGTAAGTAAGCAGCGTCAGCAGGAATTAGCTGCGCGTTTGTAACCAATCACATTTGAGATAACGACACGAAATGCAGTGATACCAATGCGACCCAAATTTAACGGATTTAAAATAGCTTTAAGTTACGTTAATTCTCACAAAAAGACCACCCAAAAAATACCTCATTTCACTACATTCTCAGTTCGCCACGTGTGATTTTAGCATATTTGTCTTCATCTAACACTTGATACTTGACCTCTTTAGCATCAAAATAAAACAGTTTATCGTGTATAGCTCCCTTATCAAATCCTTCTTCTCTTAACTTATTCTTCTGAAGCTTGAACGTTCCTGTAACAACTACACTATCAACGATTCTCAGGAAAAGAGGATGGGCATAACGAGGCAGGTGCTCTGTTAATCCTTGGTGGAGTGCATTCAGATCAATGCCTTTGTCATCAGAATCAACCATCGCTGCCATTCCCGCTCTTCCTTCAGTGCCTGGAACTCTTACACCATAAACGACAACATCACACAGACCCAGAATCTTGCTCATCACTGCCTCAACTTCAGCTGTAGACACATTCTCTCCATGCCAGCGGAATGTGTCTCCGATGCGATCATGAAAATACACATACCCATACTCATCCATGACAACGAGGTCACCAGTAAGGAAATATGAATCGCCTTTCTTGAAGAGGTCATGGCCAATTTTCTTTGCCATTTCCTTTGGGTTCAGATATCCATAATTTAACTTGTAGGTTATCGGGGTCTCTGAAATGAGAAGACAAGACAATTCTTCAACAAAAGCCTTTTCTTCTCGATCATGCCCTGCTTTAACAGGAAAGTTCCACAAAATGACAGAGGAATTGTTTTAAAACGGCCACCTTCAAAAGTCAACAGGTTAACCCTTGGTGTAGCCTCCTAAGCAGACGATTAGGAGCGAGCCCGAAGAAGTTAAGTGTATGCCCCTTAATACTCTCAAAAAAGAATACAAACTTCTGCTACTAGACAGTGAATAAATTTAATTATTACCTAGCTCTATTAATTAATTAATCAATCTATCTTACCTATTTATCTGCCTTAAATAGTGATTACCTATGTATATTCTGTAAATAACCGCCCCTCACTAGTAACTGCACTGTCGTAGTGGCCAACTCGAAAGCTCTGCTCCTTTGGCCACTACGCACTATTCCAAATTAATTCCTAATGTGCATGTAAGCTAGCTTTGTTTCTCTTTTTACTTTTTTTCTATTCTTGTACACTGATATTAAGTCTGAATAAGTGTGAATAAACTGAAACTGAAACTGAAACTGAGAATCTGAGTACGAGGCTACCCTTGGTACAACTAGTAACTTCTTGCCATCCGCTCAAGTTCCCTCATCACAGCGTCTTTCAAGTAGCTTAGATAAATAATAATAACGATATAATAATAAAATAAATTCAGTGGTGTGTTTATTTCTTGCTACACAAACACTGAACCACTTATCAGCATTGCCCTTGATTTTTCCTGAGCGATCTTTCCACAATCCACCATTTTGGTACGCGTTAAAAAATTACTCACTTCAGTGTCGGTGAATATCAGACAATATTTACTTTGCCACTTGACAGTACAGTGTATATAAACCACCACCCACCTTCACTTCAGCTAATAATTCTTAATTTATTATCGTTACTTGTTCTTCTTCAAGAGGTTATCACAATTTAATCCATGTCAGATGACTACTACTGCTACCGCTACCACTACCACCACCACCACCACCACTACCACTGCCACTACCACTACCACAATCACCACCACCACCAATACCACTATCACTACCACTAGCATCACCACCACTACCACTATCACTACCACCACCACCATCACCACCACTATCACTACCACTACCACTTCCACAAGCATCACCACTACCACTACCACCGCCACTACCGCTACCACTACCACCACCACCACCACTACCACCACCTCCACCACTACCGCTACCACCACCACTACCGCTACCACCACCACTACCACTACCACTACCACCACCACCACCACCACTACCACTGCCACTAGCACAACTACCACCACTACCACTACCACCACCACTACCACTACCACTAGCACCACCACCACTACCGCTACCACTAGCACCACCACTACCAACACCACTACCACTATCACTACCACTACCACCCCCACCACCATCTCTACCACTATCACTAGCACTAGCACCACCACTACCAACACCACTACCAATGCCACTACCTGTTACCACTACCACACCCACCACCATCTCTACCACTATCACTATCAATACCACCACCACTACCACTACAGCCAGTAGCAGTACCACTATCACTACTGCTACCACTACCACCACTAATATAACTACCACCACCACTACCACCACCACTACCGCCACCTCTACCACCACTACTACTATCACTTCCACCACCACCACCACTAACACTACCACTATTACTATCACTTCACCACCACCACCACTATCACTAACACTACCAACAAGGTCACTACCACTACCACCACCATCACCATCACCGCCACCACCACTACCACTATCACTACCACTATCACTACCACAACCACTACTTTGGTCACTACCACCACCACCACCACCACTACCACTACTGCTACCGCTACCACTACTGAAGCAGGTAAGGTCAATGGGTTAATGTCACTGCCCAATACGTGATCATCTGAACCAAGGCAGATGTTGAGCACACCGCCTGCGTGATCTTACCAGTAGCAGTTATCTTTGCAGTTAAGTCTGGGGTACTGAACCTGTGACCTTCTGCCCAATAGTCTGTTTCTCTTTCCATCTGAGCTAAAATAACTGGGCAGCAGTTCAGATAACTTATATTTACCTTTTATAATCTTGCCAACTGCAAGACCAGGTTCTCCAGGTTGCACAGGTATGGCAAGACCATTTTCATCTCTAATCAAATCTCCTGTCACAGGATCCACTTTGATAAACTTTATTGGAAATAATCCCGGTAAAATAACGGATACAAAACCAAGGGCACCTGGGGTGTTATCGATGTTCATAAATCCCACATTTCCTTCTGATGAGCCATAATATTCTGCAATACTTTTGAGCCCAAAGCGACGCTGGAATTCCTCCCATATTTGAGGCCTCAATCCATTGCCATATGCAACACGCACTGAATGTTGTCTCTCAGAGGGATGAGGAGGTTGTGCTAAAAGATAGCGGCACATCTCACCAATGTACTGAATAACCTGACATACGAAGTTTGGGAGCAGTTCAAGCAGTTAAAAAAAACGATAATAAATTGAAAGTCATGCATTGATTTACAAATGCAGCAGGTATCAGACAAATTCTTGTTCTGTCACACACATCACACACTTGATGACATTTAATGCAAGTCACTTTCTTCGTATACAAATTTCTGGCATGCATGCATTTGGTATGCTGTGGGATGGTGGTCCACACTTGCTGGAAGAATTTTGACCTTTCCTAATTTCATGGCCACAGGGCACCCCACCACTAGATATTTATAAGCTTTTACAGATTATTGACACTATAATTTACAATTTTCAAAAAAGAAAAGATTTACCTATGTGTCTGTGTCTTCCTTCGGGTGTTTTGGAGGGGATCCATCTGCATTAGTGCAAAGATGGTTCCTCCGTTTGATTTCAGAACACAAGTATCAACTATTAACTATTAACTCAAACAAAAATTTTAACTGGAAGGAGGTAATACTAGTTAATAATTGGAACTGTAGACATTAATCTTGTCTGCAACTTATGACATGCCTGAAGAGATTGTGTCTTGAAATCAAATAGATTACTAGCCTTCCAGAACGACCAAAGATATACATATACAGACACATAGGTAAATCTTTTCTTTTTATCGTCAGTAATAGTATCAATAGCTCATATTAATAGCTAGTGCTCACTGACAGGCTCCCTGTGCAAGGGCAAGGAAATAGATTGTTCAAATCTTAACACAAAATTGTTATCAAGTTAAGGTAATCAAGAAGAATTGACATGCTCTGGAAAAAAAACATAGGTCACCCCACAATGATATTGTTGCCAAAAAATAAAAGAAAAAATGTTTCATCAGGATGGCTTCAATACAAATGGTCATGTTCAACAGTTATCTCCCTTAAATCCCTTCACTCCCAAGAGTGACTTAATATATTTTACTCTGTCAAACAACAGATGATTTTACTTGTCAAAGGGAGACATCTTGGGAGTGATAGGGTTAAAATATGATCACTAATCACTGTTTGACTATAATACTGGAAGGATTGGTAACAAAGAACTCCAAGTACGTTACCGTTGCCTTTGTCTCAATGCGATCATCCCAAAATTTGCTGGCAGAGAATTTTTTTCTTATCACAACTGTGCTACCACTGACGAGGCAAGACCCAACACTTATGCCACCTCCAGCGGCGTGGTAAAATGGCAATGAACAGTATATGATGTCATCAGGAGAGAAGGAGAAAACAGTTGACAGTGTACCAAAGCCATAGAACCTGTGGATTTTAATTTTAAAAATTGTAGATACAACACGTTTGTTTGGTCTGCAATGCTAATGCATGAACTTTTCCACAGTTTTAACCAGTTGATGGGGAAGGTGGTTGGGAAGGGCATTCATGGCTAAAAATTGTCTGTATTTTATTTTTGCATCCCACTGGACCATTGCATTTTGATCCAGTCTATCTTATTACCATTGCACAACCATATAACTTTATGTAATTTGCTGTTCGAGTTTCAATAAAAAAAAAAACAAAATATAATAAGAGCAAGATGAGAATTTGAAATTTGATAAAGCTTGATAACTTCTTGGGGGTCTGGTTTATGATACAGACTTGGCTTCAAAATTCAAGCTCTAGCACTTTGTCCATTGTTATCACGTTAGTTTCCAGTTGCACTGCTGTTTTCTTTCTTTTCTTTTATATATGATGATGCATAAACGTAAATATCCTGGTTGTATAAAACTTTACTGTCTAACCATTCTTTCAGCCCATCCCATGTCCAAACAATGTAATATGGGCCAGATGCTGAAGTGATCTCATCGAAGTAGCTGAAGATCCTGTACACAGATGAACCTCACAAATTATGTCGTACAGTTGTGATACAATGAGGGGCTCATTGCTGTTACACATATTTGCAAAACAAATGTTTTAGCCACCTTATTACCTTTCATGGGTAACAATAGCAGGCTTGGGAAGTCCAGTTGTTCCTGATGTGTATAAATACAACAACACATCTAGAAGAAAATATAATTTTTTTTATATATAATTTAATAATAATATATAATAATATTATAATTAATTAATAATATATAATAATTATTGGACTGGCCACTAGCTAATACACAATAATAATGTTGGTTGTGTAACCCTAGTCAGTTAGGCAGTGTTCAGACTCGGGTAAGTTCATTGGTGAATAGGATTGCATTCATGATCCATGTCTCTCACAAATCCATAAGCCACAACTGTGACGAATGCTCGTGCATGTTATCAAATACCATCATTAGACTTTGACTATTCGTGTTATGTCTCACCTCTGTGTTCGAATAACTATTACCGGGTGTATAAAGGTTGATCAACTGTTGCATTAAAAGGTCAGCTTTTGGTTGCTGGTTGTTACAATGTGAGTTGTCCATTTGTCTGTTTGTTTCATGGTGTCAGGTTACTGAACCTACGTAACTGTTTTTTGCTAAAATGCTGGGAGGCAGAGGAGCTGAGCAGTCTTCAAGTTTGTCTTTGGGTATATCGAGCATGAGAAGTGGAGCTTTATTTGCTTTACCACCGCCAACAACTTTACCACCACCAACAACTGAGCCCTAATCAAAATAAAGCAATAATGCTTGCTGTAGTACCGTAGCTAAAAGGGGGTTCTCGTGGAACAGGTTTACCCTCAGTTCACTTTATCACTTAGTAACATCTTACCATAGATTGACTTTGTGTAATCAACAGCTGGTGGTTTTAAAGAACTCCTCTCAAGTTCCTTAATCAAGTTTGAAGCTGCAATGTCTGAGCAAGGTTCATTCCCATAACAATACAGCTGGATGTTCTCTGTTATGTGACAACAAATGTCCCTGACTGCACCTGCAGATTGGACATAAAGCAAAGCACAATGGATTACCTTATATGCACGTATGGTCACTCATCAAAGAGGTTCATTTCAATGGTTAACTACCATGTTGGCTGCAACTATCCCTTGAAGCCCCAACTCCACAAAATTATTGTGGGAACTACTGCTGGCTGGCTTAGGACTGCATAACTATACTCACTCGTCTGGTAAAATCTTACAAAACTAAACCCAAACAAAGACAAAAAATACAGTCAAAACCCTGTTAAGCAACCACAATAATATTAGTGCCTACCCCCTTTAAGGTCTTATCTATTAAGTGGGTGTGCATGTGGTCACATTTTGGTGGGTGGGGGGGGGGGGGGGGGAGGGTACTAGGCTGATGGGGATGTGCCGCTGGATGGGGTCACATTTTCACGACTGGATTGACTATAATGGGGTTGCATTTTCAATAAAGTTACTAGAATGGGGCCGCACATTTTCAGGATTTTGGGAGTAAATGTACCTGAATGTTTGTACTGTAGGTGAAAAGTTAAGTGTTCAACATTCAGTTTAAGAAATGTGTCAATAATAAGGATAACGTACTTAAAAGGCTTTATAAGGTAGATGCATAAACAGAAAGTGACTAAGTTGGGATTGCAAAACTTACATTTGCCCAAAAGTGACTAAGATGGGGTCTATTATTTGCCATGGAATAGACTATAATGGGGTAGGGGTTCTGAGAGGCCAGCGGAACATACGCAGCAAACATTGACCCAAGTACCCACCCCGGGCAGTATATACATGTAAATGTGACCTTCCATGGGAAAACGTACACTAACGCTTAGCCATTTAAACGGCCCAAGCCGTTCGTAATCCGTTCGTTTGTCGTTTAAACGCCGTGAGAAAGCGTATGAGGCGTTCATTTTACCATTTGAACGGCAAGCACTATCCGTTGAGTTAAAATATTCCTCCGTTTAGTTAAAATAATCACCCGTTTAAATAGTTCGCATCGATTGAAATCGTTTTCATGTCCGTTTAAACGTCAAAAGAAACGTAGCGTTTGAAACCGTTGAAATGCTGGGTCACGATGGTCCATCCAAATCGCTATCCTTGTAGTCATCCTGGTACGTTTAAGTGAATCGAAAGTGAACCAGAACGGTGCTTCAATCGGAAGTTGTGAGATTATTATGCCGGCACAGTGTACCGGTAACCATCGATCGCTTCCAGTCAAGCCAATATTATTTTGCGACGAATGATAATTGTAGAAAAAAACAACACTCTTAACTGTTAATTATAAAGAAGACACAGTGTCCATATAACGTGCCTGAGGAGAGAGCGCAGTGATTGAAGGCTGCAATCTTTGACAATACAGCGTCAATAGACGTTGGATGGTCACTGGATGGTGTCAGTTCGATGGTGTTCGCGAATTAGGAGCATGTTCTGCATGTAGGCTATTGCTAGCGTCTTGAAGTCTTGTCATAGTGAGCCTCAATATTCAACACTTTCAGGCATCTTCTAAGTGAACATCAGTTTTTAAAACTATTTATAAATAAAGTCCCGCGTCTGAAAAGGAAACGGCGTTACTGTTGATCAATTTGATCAATTTGACAAACGTCACGTGACGATGTCACGTCACGTTTGAACAGTCAACCAGGCGCGGAGGGGAATTAATAACCGCAGAGAATGATCACAGGGAATATTTGCACGAAGGGAACTATTAAAAAAAAATTGATAAATTGATAAACGTTCGATGGGAACACTAGAAAAACTCCAAGGAAACATCCGAAGTGAAATACGTGTATAATTTGGATAGAAACGTCGACGAGATGATCTTCACTCTTTGGCCAAAAATAGCACAAAGATAACATTGAATTAAAAATAGACTTGACAGACAACACACGTTAGAACAGAAAATTTGCATACCATAACGAATTACACACATTTGTGTCTCTAGTTTGGAGGAGTTACATTGTAAAATTTATTCCTACGAACGGTCAAAGAAAACCCTGTTTCAATGAAAAGAGTGAACATTAATCGGTAACGGCCACATGTATTGACACCTATGCGTATCGAATTTCATGTTAAAATTATGCGTGTCTGACAAAAACATGCAACGCTCAGATGAACTTTAGAGGTCGGAAAACTCTTTCGAAACTTGCAGGAACCAGAGATATCACTGTAACATGAATAAAACAGTTTTGGATTGAATTCACCGTTTCATTTGCCAGACATCATGTCACTGGTTGTTTTTGTGCCGCGCAAAAGCCAGAGAGAGAAAGAGAAAAAAACATCGAGCTCTCGTTAGTGTACATCGAGTTTCGTTCATCAGAAAATGTAGGGCGTTGGAAATGATAAAAGGTTTAGAATATCGGCCAGCCACTTTCTGATATTATGTGGGAATGCATGCCAGGCCGCATGTTCGTAAAGATTACACATCAATCGGCTGTTCGAAATATGATCCACTTCTTATCGCAAATACCGTTAAGCGCGCGTGTGTTCTTTGGCAGCAAATTACAAAGCTTTAAAACTAAACGGGCAGAATAATTTATGTAGAATCGACAGGACAGGGAAGAAGAAACCCTTTTTATTAAAATATGTTCCAGTGAAAAGCGCTTTGTTCTGCATGCCAATCGGTGGACACTTTGTTGACGTCTTTACAAGTCGCAAATATAGTCGGCCGGTATATCAGGTATAATTGTATCGTTCTTTAGCAAAAACTACACAATGCTTGTTGGATTGACGAGAGAAGGCGAGCAAGATGTATTATGCCGGAGCAGAGGTCAGGAGGATATGAAAGTGAGTCAATGAAGTTAATCACAACGCTTTGTTCACCCGCGTTTAGCGTTTGTGCTTGTGCGTTTGTTACTAATCTTTGTTCGTCCGCTTAAGCATTGATTAAGCATTGTAAGTGCGAGAGAAGGCAAAGAAGATTGTATTTTGCCGGAGAAGAGGTCGAGATGATTTGAACTGATTCCATAAAAAATCACAACACTTTGTTTGCACGTTCAGCGCTTGCGCTCATCCGCTCGTTATTATGTTCGTCAGTGTTCATGCTTGCCGTTCGTAAAATTTTTATTTTATTCATCCACGTTTAAACGCTGTTCCTTGCCCGTTCATTTAATTTATTCCCACGTTTAAACGCTTACCCTTTCCCGTTTGTTCAATTTATTCACCCGTTTAAACGGCAATGAAAAGCGTTTAAACGCTGTTCAAAAGCGTTTGTTTGCCGTTCGTTAATCGTTTATTTTTGCCCGTTTGAACGGCTAAGCGTTAGTGTACGTTTTCCCATGGAAGGTCACAAATATAGAAAGTATAATTATATAAAAATAATTTAAACATGCAATTATTGTTGCCTTGGCATGATCTCTTGATCACTAAGCTAAATAATAATCATTTCAATCAATTTTGTCTGTTTTCTGGAAAAAAGTTCTTGTATTAAAATCAAAATCAAAGTTAAATTAAGGACACTGGAGAGCTTTGAATTTGTATTTGTGAATCACAGGCTACACCACTGCAATGTGCAACAATACCATAATATTTTTATTTTTGACAATCCCCCATTAGTGGCCTGTAACCCTTGTCTGGCAGCTACATGCATCAAAGAGGGTGTCCACTTACTAGGGATTCAGCTGTCTTAAACAACTTACTTGACAGGTTGCATCCGAATATTATAGCCCTTACATCTGCCAAGGAGATGCAATGCCTCAGTGAATCAAGTCTAAGGTTGGTGTTAATGAGTGCAGTAATTACGCCGAGTTTAGACAACCCCAGCCAAATGCAGACATATTCAGGGCAAGACTCCAAAAAGAGAGCCACCGTGTCTCCCTTCTTGTAACCCTGGGACTTGAAGTAATTTGCAATTCTGTTGGAGTAATCTTCAACATCTTGGAATGTCCAGGTTTCCCTTTCAAAGATGAAGGCTGCCTTCTGAGGATGTTTGGCCACTGTTTCGCGAAAAATATCTGCCACTGTGTTATTACGTTCTGTGTACTTCTTTTTGCGGCTCAAAATTCTTGAGCATAGGTAAATAAACCTGCAAATAATTAAAGGAAGAAATTAAAGGTCAATCAACAAAATCTTGCTTTAATTAATATATGGTTTAAGTCTACCCATATAAAGGATTGTAAGGGGCTTTAAAAAATCAAGAAAGAAAACAAGCAGCCAAAATGTAAAAATGGTATCTCAAAATCTACTCTCTGGCATGAAATCCTGAAACAGACATTAAGGTTGGCACACACGAGGGGACTAGTCCCTGCGACTAGTCCCTGCAACTAGTCCCCTGAAGAGTTTACATAAAGGGACTGGTCGCAGGGACTAGTCCCACGAACAGTTCACACGCAGGGACCAGCATAATTTGAGGGGACAAGTCCCTGCGACTTGTCCCACGAATTCAAACATGGTTTGAATTCGTGGGACAAGTCGCAGGGACCAAATTTTGGTCCCTGCGACTAGATTTTGTAATTGAATGGGTAGTTCACACGAAGGGAGTTGGTCCCAGGGACTAGTCGCGGGGACTAGTCGCAGGGACTTGTCCCTCCGTGTGTGCCGACCTTTAGGCAGAAAACTCATGTTCAGTCCTCTTGTGGCATGGTACATGTATTTAGTAGGAACTGAATGTCATGTGAGCTCTAAAGGTGAGTATTAAAAAACTGATCTACATTTATGAATATGGTGATTTGCTTGCAAGAAAATAGAAATTACCATAGTTTTCTGGTTATAAGGCACACTGTCTTTTGAAGATAACAGGCAATCACTATTTTATAATAACCAAAAATTATTCTCAAACTTGGGGTGCACCTTACAGGCAAATATGTGAATCCTGAAACAAATATCATTTAAATTCACATTCTCCCCTATGATTAAGCACTGACTTTCACAGATATGAAGGTTTTTTGAATCCGCTCTTGATTTCAAAAAGTTGGGGATGTGTCTTATAGTTGAGTCTGAGTGTGCCTTATAACTGAAAAACGATGGTAGTAATTTTTCAATAGTCAAATAGTGACTCTCAAGTTATGCCCAAATGCAGTGGCACTGGAGTACTGCTGTTCAAATCCCAGACCGGAACACCAACCACAGCCTTTCAGTGACATTAAGTCATAAGCCTTGTCTCTTTGAAGGTTTGAAGGGGAGGTTCCAGCACCCGGCAAATAGCTCCACTTCTAGCTGTATATTTATTGTGGTCTCATTCGCTCACAAGCCCTTCAAGCTAATCCAGCCAGGCCTACCACATGCTGGCAGAGATAGACCACCACACTGGGGACTATGTCCCCTACTCTTTTCGAACAGTGGGTGGGTTCTTTAACATCCCACAGATATTTATTAGGAATAAGTTTGACTGTTAACTCTGTATTGGCCATGTTCTAAACGAGTAAGGGCCTGGGAATGAGGTTTTAAAATTTATTGATTTGAAAAAATTGTTTCCACTGCATGAAAGAGCATCTCAAAAATTTGATGCTGTTCAGTTGAATTGGAGCTGAAAAAGATGCATTTGAAAATTGTGAAAATTAGAGACTTTGTATGGTTTGGAGGGACACACTTTCTGAAATAGACATTTGTATGGGATTTTTTAAAGTTTTAAATGCATGTTATCTGGCGGCTTTTCAACCAAACATACTCAAACTTGCTGAAACTGCTTATTTTGAGATACCCTTTCATGTGAGAATAGATGTAGTTCAATTTCATTGATTTTCAATGAAATTTGGATTCGTTCCCAGGTCCTTGCTCATTTAGAACATGGCCAATTCCAAATAGCCTGGGGGAGCAGGGTTGGCATAGTGGTGAGAGCACTCGCCTTCCACCAATGTGTCCCGGGTTCAATTCCCAGACTTGGTGTCTTGTGTGGGATGAGTTTGTTGGTTCTCTACTCTGCTCCGAGAGGTTTTTCTCCGGGTACTCTGTTTTTCCCCTCTCCTCAAAAAGCAACATTTGATTTAATTTGATTTGAGATTTGTATTGTAGTGAGATGGGGCCTACAGTTTATCGCCCTTATCCAAGAAGACTAGAAAGTCTAACTATTTGCAGATGTCATTACAAAGGCATCGCTCTCTCCTCACACACAAAGAGAAGGGAATGTGGCTCTCATATATTACAGGGAGGGGTGAAGACAGAACCACTTTCTGGGACAAAACCTCAACAGCCATTTGACTATTGACTCTATATGCTCCCACTTCCCACTAGAATTGATAGGAGTTGACAACATGCATGATCACACAGTATAGACCCTATGCAAAAATGGCTGCCTTTAAATTATTCCTTTGTCTGTATTCTAAATAGCCTCACTAACCTCGTTTTGGAGATCAAAATTCTAAAAAGAATTTGTTATCCCAAACGAGGTTAGTGAGGCTATTTTGAATACAAACAAAAGAATAATTTAAAGGCAGCCATTTTTGCATAGGGTCTATTGTTCATTTGGAATTAAATGTGGGGTTGTGCATATGATGATCTCAGGGTCAAGTCACTTGGTTCTCATGATGGGCCTTGCAATTGAGTTCTTATATTTTTACCTTGCATTAAACTACAAAGAAAGAAAGGTAGAAAACAAAAAAGGAGTTCTGGAGTTCACAGTACGATGGTGATATAAAAAGCTTTACCGAAATTTGCATTTTGCCGTGATGAAAGATCAACTTATCAATACTGTCCTTTTAGCACATTAATTAAAGTCAAATAAATCTCTAAGAACAAACAAACACAGAAAGAAACAAAGAGAAGCCATTAAGCAAGATTTTATAAGCTGGGAAAAATGTAGATGCTGGTTCAGTTAAGCCTGGTTTTAACTAGCGATGCAAGCACAAGCGCAAGCATTTAGCAAGCACAATTAATAAAGTACTACAGTGATGATGTCATAAAAACTAAATTTGTGAAATTATGGGATTTGTTCGTATATTCAGAAAGAACACGATCAAAAAGACCTACTTGCCAAAAATCAGCATTTTCTTACAGTTTGAGAGCGAGATATTAGCACCATTATGCTCTGCTGACTCCATACAAATCCTTCTAAATTTTACTCAGTTCCTAATGTTATGAGCCGAGTCCAAGATTTGTATGGAGTCAGCAGAGCATAACGGTGCTAATATCTGAGCCAATTTGCCTTTAAATACTGATTTTTGGCAAGTTAGCATCTTTTATCTTGCTCTTTCTGAAAATCTCAACAAATCTCATAATTTCAAAAATTCTAATATTTGTGACGTCACACTTTAGCACTCTATTGTTCGTGGCGGTGGCCAACACGAAAGCTTAGGCTGCTTTGCAATTGGTCACTGCGCACATTTGCTTTTCATCACTTGTGTGATTTAGTTTGCTGACTTATCTCTCTACCCATGTAAGAACTTATGTACTTTAATGTAGAAATGTTTGTAAATAATGCAAAAAAAGAATAAACTCTAACTCTAAGAGCAATATTTCACCGTGAAAACGGGCTTAACGCAAGCATATTAAAGCAGGGCGTACCTAATCGATATTTTCGATACTCAATTGAAATCGATTGTAATCGATACTACTTATTCATTTAATATCGGAAATCAATAGAAATCGATCACTCGTGTCTTTGTGACTATCGATTTTGATCGATTTCTGTAATTAGCTATCGATTTGTTCGACAAATATCGAAAAGTAAATGGACAAAGATTCCCTTTCACAAAGTTCGCAGTTTTACTCTAGAATGAGTCACAACTTACCCTTCTAAATTCTTGGAGAACGGACGACAGTTTGCCAGTTTTTACACTTGTGACTCCGGATAGTTACTGGTATTCTGATAATTCTAGAGTACAAGGGCGCGTAAAAGTTTTCCTTTGATTTGTTTGTTTAAGTTATCGTTATTAAATAATCGTAAGTACAGCAAAGATCGAGTACACAGTACACAGCACCATAGGACTGCTGGGCTGAAATCTGCTGAAATATTGCTTTAAACAGCTTTACAGCGGTGATCCTGGTGAAAAAAAAAACAAAAACAAGAAAAGTCGCTACCACTGGAGAAAGTAACATCATCTTTATCAACAAAGCGGATTCGAAGGTAAGCTTGAAAGTAAGTGTTATGCAGTGTTATGATAAGATCAGATCGCGTGTTTGATTTTCAATTTCCACCGATGTGACAGAAAAATTGTGATTATCGATTTCAATCGATTAAATTGACTAATTAATCGACAAATATCGAGTATTATCGATTAATCGATTACATTTTCGATGATCGATTTCGATCGATTAGGCACGCCCTGATTAAAGCATAAAGCGCAAGCACAAGCACAAGGATCAAAAGTTTTTGTGCTTGCACGTATGCTTGCGTTCGTTTGCCTAGTGTGAAAACGACGTTCGTTTTCACTTGGCATAAGCTTCTTAGCTTATGCTTGCGCTTGTACTTGCGCTTGTTCGATTATTGACAGGGCCACCATCGCGCGCGATCGTGCACCGGAACGTCCCAAGTTAGTTCCTCTTTAATTATAATATGTTCAAGAAGCTATCTTGGAATCTGAGAACTGAGGCAACTGTGTCAGTATGTTTACGGCGGTATTTACTACAAAACATTTAGGCGTGTAGAATATTCAGAAGGTGATAGCCCGAAGCCAAGTCCCCGCAGGCGTACATTGAAACCTACTTAAGCTTACCTCAAATCACGAAGTATTGTCCGAAAGAACACTCGAGGAAAAGATCTTCCTCTTGAAACTAGAAATGCACCAAAGAAGAGAACTGGGCATAGAATCCAGGGAAGCTGGATGTGGTATACAAGAAATGAAATGACAGCAAACACAACTGCCCACATAAACGGATACGCCATTTTAGTCAACTAGACGGCAGAAATCTCCTGGGGACGAAATCACTTACGGACGTCACTCATTTAGCCCTGATGGGGACAGCCTCGCCCCTCTAGTCTCTCAAGTCGCCGCTGCCCCAACTTGTGGGCTAGTCAATCCGGTTTTCTGTTGTCAAACCGGTTTTAACCGGCTCTGATAGCAGGGTGGGACAGCCTACGCCCTCTACACGTCAACAACAAAACTGGCTTTATTGTACCATTATTACATTACTTTTCGGTTTAACTAAGAATTACATACAAACTCGAGGGTCGAGGGTAAAAGTCGAGGGTGAGGGTAGAAAATGGAAAAAATCAAATAATATATGGAACTTTAGATGTGCCGAACCTAATACCCATTGGGTCGACTCAAATTATGTTACGAGAATTTGGTTTATCAAAGGAGTTGATAATGTAAATTGACCACCGTACAGGGATTCGATTAGCTGACGTTTCGAGCGTTAGCCCTTCGTCGGAGCGAATCGAGGAATTGTGGGTTGTGTATGGTTTATATACAGAAAATGGAGCTACGCTATTGGTGGTAACATGGTAACGTGAAAAACAGGAATAAATTAATTGAATGAAAAGCGCTCGTTGATACCGTGGGGATTAAGAGTGCCAATTTGAAAGATCAGTTTTTGCTCGAGATTTTTACGGCTTTCCGTGGTACCTTGATGTAGGGAAAGGCCGGAGATTGACATGTGTTGTTTGGAATGGTTAGGGAGATTAAAATGCCGAGCGACAGGTTTGGATGCGTCTTTGTCATCTTTCTCAACATCACGAAGATGTTCTCGGAATCGGTCACCTAGTCGTCTTCCTGTTTCGCCAATGTATAACTTTTTGCATAATGTGCAGGTTATGCAATAGATAACATTTGCGGAGGTACACGTGAAACGATCAGTGATCTTAACAGATCGCTTAGGGCCCGATATTTTGTCAGTGTTTTGAATGAAAGGACAAGTTTTGCATCGCGAGCGCGCGCATTTAAAAGTGCCAGGTTGTTCAGTTGTTTTGAATGCGCTTTTAACTAGAAAGTTACCTACATTTTTGTCGCGTTTGAATGAAATCAGCGGTGGTTCCGAAAGAATCTTTTCGGAACCACCGCTGATTTCATTCAAACGCGACAAAAATGTAGGTAACTTTCTAGTTAAAAGCGCATTCAAAACAACTGAACAACCTGGCACTTTTAAATGCGCGCGCTCGCGATGCAAAACTTGTCCTTTCATTCAAAACACTGACAAAATATCGGGCCCTAAGCGATCTGTTAAGATCACTGATCGTTTCACGTGTACCTCCGCAAATGTTATCTATTGCATAACCTGCACATTATGCAAAAAGTTATACATTGGCGAAACAGGAAGACGACTAGGTGACCGATTCCGAGAACATCTTCGTGATGTTGAGAAAGATGACAAAGACGCATCCAAACCTGTCGCTCGGCATTTTAATCTCCCTAACCATTCCAAACAACACATGTCAATCTCCGGCCTTTCCCTACATCAAGGTACCACGGAAAGCCGTAAAAATCTCGAGCAAAAACTGATCTTTCAAATTGGCACTCTTAATCCCCACGGTATCAACGAGCGCTTTTCATTCAATTAATTTATTCCTGTTTTTCACGTTACCATGTTACCACCAATAGCGTAGCTCCATTTTCTGTATATAAACCATACACAACCCACAATTCCTCGATTCGCTCCGACGAAGGGCTAACGCTCGAAACGTCAGCTAATCGAATCCCTGTACGGTGGTCAATTTACATTATCAACTCCTTTGATAAACCAAATTCTCGTGTCTCACTTCCCCACCGACGCAGCACCACAGTTTCTTTAGAAACTAATCCCCTTTATTCAAATTATGTTAGACAGTTGATTCAGACGTCGAACCTAATGGCGTCGAACTTAATTTGGTAATTCACACAAAACATTTGAGGTCGACTACGTGTGTTGTCATGGCGTTTTTTCACACTCAATTTTTAATGGCGAGATAGAACAGTACTCCCTGAGAAAACGCTAATTTCAATTTTCAATATTTTTAGGGGAGGGGGTTCAAACAAGGGTCTCCGGTTATTGAAAACGATGATCCACGTGTAATGGTATAATTTGTGATGGTAATGCATGCGGTTTGCCAGTATAAAATTTTTAATGTAATATTAATTAAGTTAAAAACAGTAAAAACAATTTTTCATATAATGGTCCACCTACATCGCATTGGGGAAAAAAGCGGAGCTTTTTGAGGCAGTGAATTGAGATTTTCTCGAAGAGAAAAGATGAAGAGGGGCAGGGTTTTTGCGAACACCTTTTATGGTAAATCCGTTTTTAATGCCCTGAGATAATGGTTTGGGTAAGAAAATATTGACCAAAAATGGCTATTTCCATTTGTATTAACAGTGAAACAGCTAATTTCAATAGTTTTAGCAATAATTGTTGTTTTCATTAGTTTCTTCCTTTATACACACACAAAACAGTATTAAGAGACGGTAAAATTTTTGTCAAAAAAATTGAAAATTAAACATCTTGAAGTCTTAGTCTTATATACAAAGCGTACAAAATGGAAAATATAATAGAGAATAATCAGGTTAATCGCCAAAATGAAAATAAGATGAAAGATGCTACTTTATCTAACCCATTAGTAGTAATGGATAGAAAAAATATATTGTTCAGAGAATTATTATCGAAGTTGAGTAATATGGATGTCGATGAGATGAAGCGAGCAGTTAGTTACATTGAAAATATTAAAAATAAGAAACCTTTTAATTTCAAGAAATGTGTGAAAGCAACAAATTTAAACACAGATGACGTCTTATATTTTGATAGCATGTGTGCTGCCGAAAAAACTCTTCTAATTGATATTAACAATATTAGTCAAATATGTAAGAAAATTAATAAAACCGTTACTTCAAAAAAGGACAAACATAAATATACGTTTGAGTTTATTAAAAACGAGGAATTACCTGAAGATCATATTAAAACACCAATTAAACCAAGATTAACAACTGAAGAAAAAAGAAAACGAAAACTAGAATCATATAAAAGATACAAAAGAAAGGCGTATAAATGCCCCAAATGTGATAAAATAATGAAAATATCTAATAAACTCTATCATAATAAAATTAATTGTGTGTATTCGAAAAAGAAATAAAAAAGTAGATAAAAACAATAAATATATTCTTGGCCACCGAATTAGCAAAAAGGCAGCAAAATATTATTGCTGCAACAAGTTATTATCATATATTGGTTAGATAAAATGATTACCCAACCAATTCTTCTATTTGAACCATCTGTTGTATATTTTTTGATACATTGATGGAGTTATAACAGCACCGATTAATAGTTTATCCAAGAGGTTAATACCACCACCTATTATATATGGAGCATTGTTTCCATTTTTTATTTCATCACAAATTACTTCGAGACATTTTAAATTTGAATCATTTATTTCAAGGTTCTCATCCTTCGTTCCGGTTTTGTTCTTCAAACCACAGAAATAAATAATGTACTGCCTTGTTATATTTCTATCATTATCAATACACTGTCTTTTTGTTTGCGCTTGATTTTCAGAGATATTTCCTTTTTTCAATTGTCTTGAAACATGGGATTTATAAGTGTTTAATGTGTTTAATTCAGATTTTAGTGTATTTATCATTTGTTCTAAAAATGTTTCTTTCTGTTGCTCCGTCATACTAGATATCTTATTTTCGATTTGATTAGAATCTTTTAGACCCATTAGTTTCATAATATTTGGTATTTCATCTAACTGCGGATCATCATTTTCATCTAATTGTGAGTCATCACTTTCGTATAATTTTGGGTTATCTAATTGCAAACCATTATTTTCATCTAATTGTGTGTCATCACTTTCATCTAATTGTGGGTCATCACTTTCGTATAATTGTGAGTCATCACTTTCGTATAATTGTGGGTTATCTAATTGCAAACCTTTATTTTCTCGTTGTTTGTATTCTAAAAGGGTCTTTTCTTTCTCGCTTCGTTTCATTATATATTAGTTAGACAACTTGATGGCAACATAATAGCAACATAATGGCAACATAATGACAACTTAAGGGTAATCAGAAATCATGTTGCAACTAATGATAAAATTTTGTTAAACCATAAAATAATCACAAATTCACGGGTGAACGAAAAGTTCTGTCGCGCTGAGGCCACTGAAAGGAACCAAACACCTTCTTCAACCTAATGAATACCAGTGTGTGCAAAGAAAAAAGAACCCAAACACCTTCTTCAACCTTATGAATACCAGCGTGTGCTATAAGAATAAGATTTAAAGATATATTTTATCTAACCTATTAGTGTGGGTTACATTATACTCACACAAAAAAGAACCAGACACCTTCTTCAACTAAACAAATACCAGTGTATTTTAAATTGCATTTCTTTGTTATTGAACATATTCACTCGAAATAAACGGTTAATTTCTTGATTAACTCACGTTTTTTATCATTGATTTGTTCCAATGCTTTGTCCTTGGGGGTTCTTTTCCCGTACCTAGACATTGTTTTATATCTTTTCCCGTCGATCTGACAATCGTAAAACCAGAGCTTACTCTTAACGTCGTCTTTAACAGTTAATTTCTTCTCCAGTTTCGCAATTCGATCCTCGAGATGTTTTTGTGTTTCAATGGAAACCTCGTATTCCACTTTTTTAGTCGTTATCGGTTTAGCTTTAATATTAAGGAGTTTATTTTTTTCAGCATACTCTTCAATATAAGCCTTTTCGACTTTCTCCAAACCCCTTTTATCTTTACTTGGAGCATGAACGATTAATTCAATACGTGGGTTATTATTTCTATATTTATAAACTTGAGATTTATTATCTTTCAACTGCCATTTTAATATCGTCTCGAGATCTTCACACGTTGACCCGACATATACCATTTCATTGTCGAATGTTATTTTGTAAATCTTGCCACATTCGTATGAGCCGTTAAACTTACAATTTACTGTGTCTAAACGAGGTTGTTTTTTGTTGAAGTATTTATATTTGAGCTCCTTAAAATTCAGTCGCATGTACTCGAATTTGGTTGTTCTAGAAAGAGCCGTGTATAATTGTTTTTTGTCCATATGAATGACGTCGTAAATATTATACGGTTCGTTGATGTCCGCCCCTGGTACTTATAAATTGTAACGTAGAAACTCGGGATAAAACTCTCAGCGAACTCCTTTTTGTCAAACCATATGTTATTAACCTTGAAGTTCATCCCGTTTCTATCCTCAATCGTGAATTCCATCATATTGAAAATCTTTCTGTCTTCATTATTTACGGTAGCAATTAGGGGCATACCCTTACGCACCTTATAAGACTCCCATTTAATTGTCACAACGGGTTGTATTAACCCGTATCCTCGTTTTGTTCAGATAACAAATGTTTTTGTAAAGGGTTTTATCAATTGGAGGGATATATGTTGATATTTTACCATGTTTCAAAAACGTTTTTAACATTTCATGAGTTTGTTTATCGTATCTAGAAGAATTTTCAATATATTGAAGTGTTTTTGTTTTTGGACACATTTCGCGAATAGTCTTTGAGGACAAATAATTGTAGTTTATACGACTTCCTGTTTCAACTGGATCACATTGATTTGGGTCCCCGAACAGGAAGACTTTATTGCCGAACATTGTAAACGCTTGATATATCTTCGTCATCCACTTATTTGGAACCACGCTGAATTCATCAATGAAGATCGTCTTATTTTTGAGGCTATCGAAATCTAAATATGTCCATTCACAGAAGTAACTATCGAAGGTGTGGCATATTTTATCCACCTCTTCAACCCCCATTGATTTCAACCTGTTTTTCACAATCTCAACGGCTTTATTGGTAAAGGAAAACACGATTGGATTAGCTGATTTCTGAACCATCTCACATAATTTCGTCGTTTTTCCACTCCCGGCCGAACCGTTTTATATACATCCTTTTCCCAATTCGGATTTCTCTGATTCGGTCAAATTTTCTCTATAATGTTTCTCAAAATAAGCCAATTCTGAATCTGTTATAAACGCCTTTCCAATTTTACTTGTTTTAAAAGTCACATCTTTTTTGTTTCTGAAGGTTATTTTAGGATTTGTAATGTAAATGCCGTCTGTGTTATAACCATATAAAACACTGTTTTCACCGTGACAAGCTTCAATGAGATGCAATAATTTCAAGATAGACTGTGATATTACAAATCTGTTGATGCTCGTGTTGTCTGAAAATATGCGTTTAACCGTTTGTTCTCTGATAAGATATATATCCTTGTAGTGGTCAACTGTGACATTTTTGCCTTCAGCCATTGCAGATGTCCAACAACACTTGGCTGTATCATATTCCGTACACGTGAAGCCGTGATTGATTTTGTCGTATTTGCGCCCTTGCTCCCCGATAAATGAATTTGCCAGTTTTTTGGCTTCACTTTCCGAGAAGTTATCGAATATGTATTTAATGAAATCCTTGAATGTGTCTTTTTTGAGGAGCCTTTTTCGTGACGACCTTGTGTTTGATCTGGCTTATTGGCATATGTAACACGTCGACGAGATATGAAATGAGGTTGGAACTGTAAAATCCGGCCTCTATCTTTATCGGGTTAGAATAATGATCTATAACTGTTTCGTTAATATAGAACTCACTGCATTCTGATAATTCACTTTTGCATTTGAATGGCTCAATAACATCGTGAATTGTATAAATCGTGATATCGACATCATTGTTCAGTAAAATACTCGGGTAACACTTTGATATGTCAATATTTACCACATTTTCTGGAATATCATCCGTTGAACACCATTGCAACGCCCTAGGATAATATTCATCAAGGAGCTGTCTTGTATGTACATTATAAGACGACTCAGGGATGTGTCCACATTGTTGTTTAAATAACGCGGACGCAATTGATGTATAACTCTGATTCGTCCATCTGAAGTCGTGTGTCTTATATGTTTCAAATAGTTTATCACAGATGGTTTTTCTCATATTATATTCCTCGTTCAGGAGATACATGTTCTGCCTATGATCAATGAAGCCGTCGAGAATACCGTTATTGTTCCAGTGGAGGTATTCAACGTAATAATTACTACTCTCGCAATATAAATCCAATGCTTCGTTCATTTTGGCGTTTTCGGGGAGAATAACAATATGGCTCTCCCTTTCTAATTCACATACTTCCTCAACGCGATCAATCTTTGTAACGTTATCATGACGTCGCGTCCATTTGAGTTCTGTCATGTGTTTCAACAAGTCATGGCAGCCTCCTTGGTTTGCCTTACTCGCGACAATTTTGAGTGTTTCATCCGTGATAGGAAAACAATGATTATCCTTTACGATATACACAAGGGTCACATTTGAGCAATTGTTACTATACGTGATGAATTTTTTGTACCTCGCATCAAAGGCGTGGATTGAAACATTATTGTGACACGCTTTAGCCCAGGAAATTAATTCATCTGTACTGATTCTAACATCATTTTCAGCCACAAATTCATAAATCTCATTTTTTAACTTTTCATAGGTATATGATTTAAAACTTCGCTTATTTCGTACTTGATCCCATACATAATCAACCACACAGGTTTTCAATCCGTGGCTTTTGATTGGCCGCTGCATGTTTAACAAATATGATTCAAGTTTCAAACCACCCATTTTTTGTTTGTTTTGTTTATCATCGAGTTTAATTGTCTCGCAGCCAATAGCCGTAATTAACTCATTTGATAATACACTGAACTTGTTTTTTTAACAACGTGTACATTGCCAGCTTATAAACATCATCATTGTTCAAAAATACCGGCTTTTCAACTGTAAATGGGCCGTAACGTTTTGATACAGTAATTTCTCCCCGTACAAATATTACATTTTCTTTTCTCTTTACTTCCGTTTTAATTAACCTTTTACGGGAAACATCGAACTCGTCAACTTTTTTCGACTCTGGTTTTCTAACCTCATCAACGGATATTTCAACGTTTATAATCATTGAAACCAATTCCCGCTTGCCAGGCATATTGCGAAGTCGTTCGTGAAACAATTGTAAAAAACTCATCATGGCTTTGTTTTTTTGCTATTTGATGATCTCAAAATTCATATAACGTTGTTTTTATCAACGGGTAGTTCTTTATCGTTGACCCCCTGTTCATCAGACGTTGGTATTTTTCATCGATTTTATCCTTATCCGACACGGTTTTTACCCAATCAGAAACCAACCGACGGTATTTTTCATCGATTTTATCCTTCTTAGGACTATTATTTTTATCCTTCTTAGGACTAACATTTTTAACCTTGCCTGCGAAACTAACAACACGCTTCATTTCATCAGCATTTAAATTACTCAAGCTTGATAGCAATTTGCGGAACAAGCTATTACGATTCTCATTTTGGCGATTAACCTTATTTTCTATTTCTGGTTTTCTATCCATTACTACTAATGGGTTAGATAAAGTAGCATCTTTCATCTTATTTTCATTTTGGCGATTAACCTGATTATTCTCTATTATATTTTCCATTCTGTACGCTTTGTATATAAGACTAAGACTTCAAGATGTTTAATTTTCAATTTTTTTGACAAAAATTTTACCGTCTCTTAATACTGTTTTGTGTGTGTATAAAGGAAGAAACTAATGAAAACAACAATTATTGCTAAAACTATTGAAATTAGCTGTTTCACTGTTAATACAAATGGAAATAGCCATTTTTGGTCAATATTCTCTTACCCAAACCATTATCTCAGGGCATTAAAAACGGATTTACCATAAAAGGTGTTCGCAAAAACCCTGCCCCTCTTGATCTTTTCTCTTCGAGAAAATCTCAATTCACTGCCTCAAAAAGCTCCGCTTTTTTCCCCAATGCGATGTAGGTGGACCATCATATGAAAGATTGTTTTTACTGTTTTTAACTTAATTAATATTACATTAAAAATTTTATACTGGCAAACCGCATGCATTACCATCACAAATTATACCATTACACGTGGATCATCGTTTTCAATAACCGGAGACCCTTGTTTGAACCCCCTCCCCTAAAAATATTGAATATTGAAATTAGCGTTTTCTCAGGGAGTACTGTTCTATTTCGCCATTAAAAATTGAGTGTGAAAAAACGCCGGACAGCACCCGTAGTAGGTCGCCGGTTCTTGTTTGAAGTTTTGATGGAATCAAACGAACACTGTGCAAATTCGGAGCTTGTTTATAATATGCTCGCTAATGCCATCTGTGAAAATAGAAGAAGGCGTTTAAACATACAAATGACATTACACCACCGTAGAAAGCAAGTCAAATGTTTCTTTCGTTCTGCATTATTTGTAACCCTGCCATCCGTGAAAAAAGAAGAAGGCGCTTAAATACAATGCCATTACACCAACGTAGAAAGCAAGTTTTACAAATATTTCTTTCGTTCTTTTGTTATTTGATTTCAACCCAACGAGATAACATCACGACTGTTCCTCAATCCAATCGTCGGTTGGGCAGAAATACACAGGTTGACGTTATTTCGTGTTTTTCAAGCGTGAAGAACAAGCTCTCTCTTGCTTCCCCACCCGTGATCTTGGGCGCTTTCCACTGAGCAAAAATAACCGGTACAAATTTTCGGAAATTTCGCTGGTCGAATGGAAAGCGTCTGACCACGTTCTAGAATTCTATAGGTCACGTGCACTGACATGCTGAAGGTGTTTCGTCCGTTTTCCGCTTGTCCACGTGAGTTCACGCCCGGTAGGGAGACTAAAACCGACATCTATCGTGAATGGAACACGAAAATTTCGGTAATTCTGGAAATTCCAGCAAAGAGGGTGCACTCAAAACGTATTCCTAAATTTTCGGAAACTTTTCCCGGAAGTTTGCCCGTTCCATTCGATTTCGAGCCGGAAATCTCGAAAATTTGGCCGAAAGGAAAGCGCCCCTTGTTTGAAAGCATGCCTTTTGCGCATGACACCTTGCTTGAACGTGTAGAATTGTGGGTAAAAATAATTGATATAATTGCCAAATTTTCGTTTAAAAAAGACGACACAACGTTTAAATTTGCAAGACATTTTTTCGGATACTCAGTAGCCATCTTCAGTTGAATGCATTACATTCGGCACATCTAAAGTTCGACAGTCTGAATCGAAATTGAACTTTTGCCGCCCAAGTCGAACTTTACATGTGCCGAACCTAATAATTAGTGGATCTCCAAATGAGCAACAGTACGGTCTAGATGTTTTTTTTTTTCGCCATTTATTTAACAAATTGACGTCAGTTTTTTTATGTGTCTGTCCTCTTATTGATGATGGATTGCGTCATAACATTGTCAAAGTGCTGTGGAAACCAATATTCACAAACCGCTTCTTAACTTGTTACCCGGGCTGCGCGCGTCTCGGGCGGCGCCCGGGTCTAAGATTACCGACGGTTCTTCTTTTTCGTCGAGTATCATCCACAAAGTGCACTTCCGGCGTTTCTGCGCAAGCGCTAACTATTTTTAACAGAGTGATGCCTGTTGTCACGTATCGGAAAATGTCGATTCACCTTGTGTCTTTTGAAGTCTGAACAAACAATATGTTAAGAGAAGTGTCTATGCGAATGATTGCAAGTTCAACGGCGAGAAGAAAGCTTTTAACATGAGTAAACTTAACTCCAGATGGACTGCCGTGTTTCCTCGTGTCTGCTTCAGTAGACTGCGAGTAGTCTCTAATTTTGGCGATGGATTGTGGGGCGGGCGAAAGACACGTGCGCGCGCGAAGTTGCGAGGAGACGCGACGCGAGGGGAGCGCCAAAAATTAGAGACTACAGACAAAGGGAGTTTGACCTTTCACGGCCGAATGATTCGGAAGTATAAATCTCATATCAACAGCAAGAATGATACTTGTTGTCACGTATCGGTAAACGTCGATTCACCTTGTGTCTTTGAAGTCTGAACAACTAACATGTTAAGAGAAGTGTCTATACGAATGTTTGCAAGTTCAACAGCGAGAAGAAAGCTTTTAACATGACCAAAATTTAACTCCAGATGGACTGCCGTGTTCCCCGTATCCGCTCCATTGAGATGTACATTTTGTTGAATAACTCAAGTACGGGATATCACACACCCCTGAGACTTTGACAGGTAGTTAATTTACTATTTTAATTTCTGGACTTTAATTTTTGAATGATAAGCGATTAGTTTTTACAAATGTACTAGCGTCCCTTGCAACTGTCCAGAAACGTTCCTTTCTTGTGTTTCAAATGACCCTGGATTGACGTATTTGTAAACAGTTTCACTCTGCTAATTAATTTTCTACTCAGATTTCACCGAGACTCCATTCACATTTATGCGAAAAAATCCTACATCGTTCGATAAGCGTTTCCTTTCTGGAGGGGGTGAATAGGTTCGCGGATCGGCGGATTTGGCTAAAAACAACTACTCGGATTTCGGATTTTGAGGATACATTTTGCGGATTGGCGGATTTTGAACGTCAGCGGATCACGGATTTCTTCAATATTTCAGCGTGGATTATGGATTTTGTTTGTTTTGAAGAGCGGATCGCGGAACTTAACTTGGCGGTCTGTTTCAATTTTTTTCTGCCTGACCTTAGAACTAGACTAGATTAAGCAAAGAACATAATTTTCTGAAAACAAAAATCCACCTTTGAGCATAAAACAACTCAATTTGCACTTAAGATGCCAAATCGAGTACCATTGACTTAACCACACCGGCCAAAACCGCGCAGAACCACGTCCCTTTGTACCGCTTGTGACGTTATCAGTTTTAATGCTCATGGACAACATTTACATGTAGCATGTGTAGGTGAAGAGATCTTTCAAACCATACCCGAATGAGCACGATTCTGTCAAACTGTCCGGAGAAAACCCGTATAAACCAAGTGACGTTGAGCCGAAAATTCGAACGAAAATCTTGTTCCACTTCCCACCTGCACTTTCTTCCATCTAATCCTAAAAGTTTTCCACAAATCTTTTCCCACCGAAAGAAAATGCCCAGCAAGAGAAAAAGAAAGCGAGGCAAGAAAAGCGAAAGAAAAGGGGAGTAGAGAAGCGAAAGGTAGAAGGAGAGGCGGCAGTGAAACTTTTCAACCCTGTGCATGGCCGAACTTGGAAAGCTCATATTATGCATCAGGGACTGAAGTGTGCGAGGAGCTCCACCAGCACACAGAGGTTTGAGCAGTTTTGGTTCTTTTTGGCTAAATTCTGACCAGAAAATGGCTCGACGAGCTTCAAAAGGTGTTTTTCGGGAAAATGCTTGGTAGTTAAAGGGCTAACACATCTTTCTCCTACAATGTAATAGGACTCCAGAGAACTGTAGGACCCCAGGATCTCGGCTTCTGGCCAAACAAAAAGCCATTGTCCTCACCAGACCACCACGTGTACCATCGGCACGGTAAACATGGAGGGCCAGATCATTGAGACAAAGACCATCGATTGCGTCGGATTTTTTACCGAGGTACCAAAAGCGTTGAATTTCATCATAAAAAAAAGTTTCGGTGCTGCGTCGATTCCAGCAATTGGAAAAGCGTAATGAATCTACTCGAGCATATGACTTTAAAACGGATTGTTATGTTTTTTTCTACGAGAGTTCTGTTGTCTTTAGATTATATTTCTTTAATGATTACAAAACAGTGGTCATGGTGGGTTTATTAACCTTAGATTTCGCTACACTCTTTTACACATGGTAACTTGACATTTCAAAGACCTGTAGGAACCTGTCCTCTGATTGATTCGAAAAGACCTAAAACGTAACCCAAATACAAAAATGCACGCCGTCCTAATGACATCAGGTTTCAAATGTCAGCAGCAAACATTTTAATCTTAGACCGATGGGGACGTGCGCAAGCGCGAGGATGTCTTTTCTTTAGCGTCTCGCGCTCGCGTGTAACACTTCGCGACGTGCTTAGTTGGCTTTCTTTCCTGCGGATTCGGATTTTTGTAAAAATATTTGCGGATTAGCGGATTTTGCGCAAAATTAGCACGGATCGACGGATTTCTTGACCCCTATTCACCACCCTCCTTTCTCAAACAATTATCCATCGAAGAGAAAACAAGTGTGCTTAGTTTTTTTTGGAATCAATACACTATTTTTATCACCTTGCATAATGATAAACCTCTGTGGCCTAAAGGTCATTGTTCCTGCCTGTGACGCAGCTAACCCGGGTTCGATGTCTGTTAGTGGTATATATCACGGGCTTTATTTTTTCTGTTTCTCTTTTCTTGTTCTTTTAGAAATATTTTTTACAAGTGTTATAATTATTGTTCTCAATGGTTGAGCTGTATTTTAGAGGAATATATGTTGATAGGGGTCTAAAGAAATAGACTCCAACACAAGCTAAACACAATGCGTCCGATGTAAGAAAGACAGACTTCCCTCTATTCTTTTGTTTAGCACTAAGTTAGGGATACAATACTGTTTTTTGCAAGCCCGGGTTTAGGCTAATTGTAGCCTCTTGTTTTGATAAGAGCCTTTGGACTCAGCGTTTCAAACAATTTCTTGAAAGCCAACTCCGCTTAATTCGGAAACAAAGCTGTTTTTCTTTCAGTTGCTTCATTTTCAGGAGCTTCTACATAAGATACGAGTTCAGCGTATGATAATTCTAGCTCTTTTTCCCAATCAGGGCGGGTGTCATTAACAAAACTAAAGTTAAAAACATAAAACTGTAAAAACGAACGATAAAATCCGACGTTTCGGAGTAGTCATGACTCCATTATCAAGGAAAATATAAACGAGATCATGCAAATTACAGCATTTAAAGCGATTTTGGCGCGAAAAATTGACATAAGAGGGTGCGAAGATTATAAAAATACTTTCGCACGAATGGAGTCTGATTGCACGTTGCGATTTGGCTTTAAAGCTCTTATAAAAAGCATTTCGTATACTAAGCAGTCAAATTTAGTTTTGCATTTCTTAAGCACTTGGAAACGCTTTAGCAGGTCCTGAGGCATTGTTCCGTGCATGTTCTTGTAGTGTTTGGCAATGGCGGAGGATTGTTGTTTGTGTCCTTTTACACGATTATGTAAATGTCCGCGTGTGTAACCTACATAACCCGCATCGCACAGGTCACATTGAAAACCATAAACAACACACTGCTGATTTACAATTGGTGGTTTTGTTTCTTTGACATTAAGTTCTTGTTCAATTTTCCGGCTCACAAACACGGGCTGGATGGTGGTATGTATTTTTAGGCTCAAATCATTAAGTTGTTTCCTCACACTATCCGCTGAGATTTGGTCTTTGAATGGTAAAACCACTCGAATCGTGTCATCTGTCTCTTGAGATGGTGATAAAGGTTGCTGCTGATCGCAAACCTTCGAGTCAACGAAACTTTTGATGGTAGAATTAACAAGATGTTTAGGATACTTCAGCCTCAGTTGAGAATACTGTTTTCAAACGGTCACATTCATCGTTTGTCTTCATCTTGGACACAGTTTTCCGATGAATGTGACCGTTTGAAAACAGTATTCTCAAGGCTGAAGTATCCTAAACATCTTGTTAATTCTACCATCAAAAGTTTCGTTGACTCGAAGGTTTGCGATCAGCAGCAACCTTTATCACCATCTCAAGAGACAGATGACACGATTCGAGTACATACCACCATCCAGCCCGTGTTTGTGAGCCGGAAAATTGAACAAGAACTTAATGTCAAAGAAACAAAACCACCAATTGTAAATCAGCAGTGTGTTGTTTATGGTTTTCAATGTGACCTGTGTGATGCGGGTTATGTAGGTTACACACGCGGACATTTACATAATCGTGTAAAAGGACACAAACAACAATCCTCCGCCATTGCCAAACACTACAAGAACATGCACGGAACAATGCCTCAGGACCTGCTAAAGCGTTTCCAAGTGCTTAAGAAATGCAAAACTAAATTTGACTGCTTAGTGTACGAAATGCTTTTTATAAGAGCTTTAAAGCCAAATCTCAACGTGCAATCAGACTCCATTCGTGCGAAAGTATTTTTATAATCTTCGCACCCTCTTATGTCAATTTTTTCGCGCCAAAATCGCTTTAAATGCTGTAATTTGCATGATCTCGTTTATATTTTCCTTGATAATGGAGTCATGACTACTCCGAAACGTCGGATTTTATCGTTCGTTTTTACAGTTTTATGTTTTAAGAAACCTCTTTTAATACAAAGTTAAAAACAATATTTAAAAAGTCCTGCATGTCACCCTACTCCATCTTACTACAGATTCTACATTCTGATTTCTCCACGGATGATTAGTTCGTACTTGGTCTCGTCCAGTGGCAGGTACGCCTTCTCCTTCCCATCAAAGTAAAACAATTGGTCCTCTATGACGCCAATATCAAAACCTTCCTTCCTTAGCTTGTTCTTTTGAAGTTTATACGTACCAGTCAAGTTCACATTGTGCACGATCCTAAGAAACATCGGCCAAGCATAACTCGGCAACAGCTTCTTCAAGCTATGAACCAACGCTTCAAGATTAACTTTGT
>JAEMWC010000742.1:392500-400000 GCA_016490735.1 Pachyseris speciosa
ATTGCCTACTAGTGGCTGGATTAAAGGTCAGGACAAACTCGGAAACATGTTAACCTCCGGAGATCAAATTTCAGGTGTTTTTTTTCCTATCATGCGAAGCCTCAATTGACTACCCACCCAGCCCCAAATAATTGATGCCTCCACCACCTTCTTCCCTGCTTAATTCAGAAAAATTCACCCCTCTCCCCTCATTTCACCGTGCAACTGGAGTATTTTTGTAGTGGGCTTTGAGAAAAAGATATTTTCTTTGGTTTCAATAAACGTTTGTGACAAATTGGCAGCTATGAAATGATGTTTCTTGGATTTTTGGAAATTCAAAATGGAGAAATTAGGCAGCTTCTTTTAGGAATAAGATCCCAAGTTGCTTTTATCCAGGGGCAGGGATGGCGCAGTGGTCAGAGCACTCTAGCCTTCCACCAATGTGGCCCAGACCAATTCCTGGACTCTGTGCCATATGTGGGTTGAGTTTGTTGTTGGTTCTCTACTTTGCTCCAAGAGGTTTTTCGCTGGGTACTCCAGTTTTCCCTCTCCTCAAAAGCCAACATTTCCAAATTCCAATTCGATCCAGAATTTCGAGGGCCACAAGTTTGTCAGTCATAAACTGCTAAGTTTGGCGACCTATATTGGACACCAAGAGATTTGTTTTATAGCTTAAGTTCTCTATTTACCTGCAATTGATTTAGAATGACTTATGGTAGGCATTCCTGGTGAACTCTCTTCAAGTCTCTTGTCCAAATTAATTGCTGACGCCACAGTGGACGGAGTACTTCCTAAAGAGTAAAGCTGGACTATGTCTGGAATTCTTGTTTGAATTTCCTTTAAAGCACCTGCCAAGAAACAATTAAGACATCAAATTATGAAACCAAGACCAAGTTGAACCCTGGTACAAGGCTGACCTCTAGTGGCTTCAGCTTACTTGATCACATTAATTTGTGAAGTACCGGTATCCTTGTCACTCCAGCCACACCCACAAGCTTTACGTTTCCATTGGTTGTTTTTTTGACATGTGGGTACTTGAGCCTGAGCATTAGCTATGCCATGCTGATGAGGCCTAACAAGGCCGAAACAGCTGTCCATGGCTGCTAATGCTTGGGCTCAATATTTGCTTTGGTAGATTTAAGGGGTAATGCCCGCTACCTTGTGGCCTTAGTGCCTTTTGAGTGGCTTCAGCTTACTTGATCACATTAATTTGTGAAATATCCTTGACCTCTAGCAGTGCTTATTCGCCCCTGCTGATTTACTAATTGGCTTTGGGCGACAACAAAATCTTCAGTTGGTTTTTGTACAAAATGTAAATGCTGGGGATTCTAGATTTCAAATCTAGGTTCAGAGCTGTTGGACTCCCTAAAATGTTTCATAGCGAACGAAAAGAAATTTTTGTAGAAGTAAAAAATTAATAATAAAGGCAGATACAAACCCTTGAAGAAAATAGGGGGCATTGTTTTCATAGAAGGAGTATTATTTGGAAAATTAATATAATTTTCATTCCAAAAATATTTGCCACAACTGTAGAGTTATAGTTGTGAATTTCAAGATGGAAAAAGTTAAGTTTATTAAGCACAAACTGCAAAGTTTTCAGCTCATTTTAGGAATGCTTGTTATAGTTTTTTTTGCTTTGGGGTGTACATGTTGAAATCAAAGTTTCGTATAGACAAACTTTGATTTCCTTGACACAACATCTTTTCAATGAAAGACCAAAGTTTCTTTTCTCATTGGTTTCCAAGTGCCAGTTATCTCAAAATCCAGTCAGACACTTCATAACGATACTTCAAAATAGAGTGTAAACTACTTAAGTTCCTCAACTTGTAGGCCAAGTTAGAAAAAAATCTGTAAGGGCATTTTCTAGTAAATTGCAAAACAAGTTTTGAAGGCCGGTTTTGTACATTCCAATTTCTTTCAAGTTTTACAAGGAAATATTACACTTTTACACTTTTTCCCTCTTCCTTAGGAATTATCATGTTATCAAAAACATTTTAAATTTACATTGAGCCTCCTGGATAGTTGTGATTGTAAAATATTGAAAGCATGGACAAGTCACAAAGCTCCTAATTTGCATAAATTTAGCTGTTCTTGTAATTAAATATATATAAAAAAATATTTCTCTTGTTTGCTTGTTTCAGTACTCATAGAGAAATTTGATATCTCTGTAAGGCCATGTAACATCCTTCATGTCTCTCTTAGAAGCAAGTGACCATAGTAAGTACCTGACATTCAGGACATCAAATTCACACAGATTTCAGTAATTTATCATAGATCAAAAGATGACAATAAAAAAAACTCTCCATCAAAAAAATGAACAAACAAACATAAAACAGCTTGCTTGTACTTAAAATAAGTTACAAAGAAGGGAAAATACCCCTGTATGTTTTAAAAAATAATTTATGGTAATTATTGCAGGTGGGGCTAAAGTACAGGTCACATTCCACAGGTGCATACAGGTCACCGTGCTACAGATAAATAGAAGCCCAAAAGTGCCTCCTAGCCCAATCACTATCCAAAATGTTGTTTTAGATTAAGGAGAAACTGTTTGCTGAGTTACAATATCAATAAACAATGAACTGTACCTGTGACCTGTGAATGTGACCTGGTACTTAGACCCACCATAATTATTGGTTTAAGTTTTGTTTTACACCGAGCAAAGAATACTGATGAGTGCTGGATCACTGAGCGGATAAACCTGTATTAGCCTTATTAATATTGAAATAGTAATGATTTGTTTTACTAGTAATGTAATGATTACGAATGGCAAAAGAAATTTAACAAAATCAACTAAAGCTGAATTTTTTTGCCCTCTGAAGAACCTCAAAATTCACTAATCGTGTCCCATGGATGGGAACAAATCTTTTGCTCAGAACAATGCTGATGATGTAGGAAATGCTACGACACTCGTGTCTTCTGAAGCATTTCCCATGTCACAGCTTTGTAATACGATTGTTTGGCTGTGCGCAAGATGGAGACATATTTTGGCACCAAATTTAAAACTTTTGGTTTGACTTATTCCGTGTTGTGAATGTTTTACTGCCCAAAACCTATGTGTTTAGAATCAGAAAATGATAGAACATATTAGAACAAGAAATTTTTTCTTCATAGGCACTTTAATATAACTTAAGAAAAATCATAATGAGAATAACAAAAGTTATAGTACCTGAGAAATCTGTTCCAAATATTACAGCTCTTACAGTAGCCACCGATATGCAATGCCACAGTGAATCTAGTCTGAGGTTGGTGTTTATTAATGCAGTAACAACACCAAGTTTGGATAATCCCAACCATGTGCAAATGAATTTTGGAGAGTTCTCCAATAACAGGGCTACCACTTCTCCTTTTTGGTAACCCTGCGACTTGAAATAGTTGGCAATCCTGTTAGAATATTCTTCTAATTCTTGAAATGTCCAAGTCTTCCCTTCAAAAATTATTGCAACTTTGTTGGGGTGTTTAGCTGCTGTTAGCTGAAAAATGTCAGCCACTGTTCTTTTATTTCTTCCATGCTGACGAGTATACCAAAGCACTCTTGCAAAACGGCTTATACCTCTGAAACGTAACAGGTAAATGGGATGAGAATATGTAATGATGCAGTCACTGCTGCAAACCAAAATTAAAAGAAACACCATATAAATTTGGCCAGGCACTGTGACATCCTCTCACAGAACTTTAATAATAAAGGTAATAATAAAAGTCATTTGGGTTGGTTATGCCCTCAGCCCTTCAAGTTTTGTATATGCTTTTTCTTGAAAAAGAATGGAAAATGGTCAAAAAAAATTATGGGGCAATTTTGTTCTGTTGAATCAAAGGCCACATGCAAACATTCAGCTGATTTGGACCAAAAAAAGAAAAAAGCCCTAAAAGTCATTTGGGTCGGTTATGCCCTCAGCCCTTCAATTATTTTGACAGGCACCTTTTGTCTGTCAACCTGTCCTTCTCCAGCTAGGGCTGGCATTAAAAAGGGTTTTTGTAAAAGAGAAGGTCTTAGGCTTCTGATAAACTCATCTAGAATCAAAATTCAGAACAGATCTCACTTCTGGGAGATATCCCAGTAATCTGGTGGATAAAAGCCTCCAGAACTTTACTTCACAAACGGAAAGGCAGCTCTTTGACAGAAACAGAAAGCACAAAAGAGAATTCTGCTACTTATGGAAAAACAGCATTTAATTCAAAATCAACAAACACTCGGAGAGATATTAAAGAAACGCCCCTGATCTCTTGCAGAAAAGGGAAAGCTTGTTAAAGCAAAACAATTTCAGAAACACAATGTGTACACAGCAGGAGACACATTGGTCTGTCAATCCCTTCTTTTACACATGCATAAAAATTTACAACAAACGATTTGCCCCCAAAATTGCCTTTGCTCTCAAAGTCAACTCAAACATCCAAATCAGTCAGTTTGTGTAATAAACCTGTTCAATAAGAAGAGTACAGTGTTCAAGTAACATATGCAATCAGTGGTTTTGGTCAGTTACAAATTGCTGGAAACTACTCCAGGAAGGCTGGAAATGCTATTTCAGAGGCAACATTTCAAAATCTCCTGGGGGAGCATGCCCCAGACCCCCTTAGAAACTTGTGGCCCCCAATAAATTTTGTTTTTGCTGACGTATAAATCAGGACGTAACAAATCGATAATTCCGATAATCGATAAAAATCGATCATGTCGATAAAAGTCGATACCAATCAATCGACAAATATCTGAAATCAATCAAAATCGAACACAAGATTTGTTGTGATTATCGATTTTGATCGACTTTTGTTGTGAGAGTTCGATTTCTATTGATTTCAATCGAAAAGTATCGAAAGATGAATAGCGCTATTAATTGAGCATGTTGGGGACTACAATTTCGAGGATCTACTACAACCTAACTGATTTTATTTTAGACCGTAATAGAAAACTGCAGTAAAGCAAATTACTCTTAATAACAATAATAACAACAACAACAACAACAACAACAACAACGTCTTTATTGTACCCTTTCCAGCAAAATTTATAACCAAAATCATTTTCAAATCAAAATCAGAAGTACCCACACTGCAGGAAGCGTAATTTGTCTCATCTCACTGGTGCACCAGTTTCCAAAGTCATCGTAACCGCACGTAAGAATGCACACACAATAAATTCCCGCTATCCTCCCCTTATTGTTGCTGACCAAAAGAACGTGGCTCAGGGAACGCAAGCAAATTGACTACGTACCATGTGAACATGCAAGAACATGCAATCCTCTCACCAAACAATAGTTGAAATCAGGGCTGATTTGCCAAGGTAAATCAGGTAACCAGTCGATTCCAGAGTGAATAATGCACCATCTGGTAATTCAGTGTCCAGTTTTACTTCAAGTTTATTAGCACTCGACACTTACTACACTTCCACTGTTTAACATACAACATCCGAAAATAGTCTTTGTCGCTCAAGTTAAGCCCGCAAAATAACGTCAATGGAAATCGATCAAAATCGATAACCTTTCGTAAAAATTTTGTGATTATCAATTTTTATCGACAAATTAAACTAATTGATTGACAAATATCGACAAATATCGACTAGCTTTCCAATCATCGATTTTGATCGATTTGTAACGTCCTGTATAAATAGATGTGGATGAAAGAGCTTGTAAACAAATCAATGACAAAAAGAAGAAATCTTGAGGGTCTTGCTATGGCATGTTAATAGGGTGACTCTACAGCTACCAGCTATCACACTGATGAATGGGGTTTATTCCCGAAACGTCTGACTGTGAATATACAATTTCTCGGCACTCGAAAAATAAAAAAACAACTACAAAACTATCACTTTGCATCATTTAAATCGAGTGCCACGCAGAAAAACCATTTTTTGTACAACTGACTCTACAGCTGTGCTTCTCAATTTTTTTTTTGCTGTATTGTTACAGTGAAGCGCACCTTCACCCTTGACAGACAAGCTTAAGCTTAACTACAATGCAAGCAGTGAAGCAATTAAATAATTAAAAAGATTAGCTGATCATAATAAGCTGCCAGATAAACACTCGCGATCTCAAGAAACCAAGTGATACTCTTATGCCTTATGGACTAGCATGCAGAACACATGCAGCAGCATGTTAAGTTAGTTTTTTTCTCGAGAACGAACAACGAAGGGTACCAACTTACGTACATCAGATCGCGCAAAAATGTTCGAAAGAACACCTTCGGAAAGTTCCGCCCTCCAGACGCTAAAAAGGCAAGGAAGAGCAGAGCTGGGAAAACAGCAAGTGGAAGTTGACAGTACCAGACGCCTGCTCCAAGACCGGCGACCACAGCACTCCAGATGTAAGACATTTTGCGAGCTCTCACGTGGCGAACAACTCGAGCTGGAATAGATAGTTTCTTCAAGCAGTCTGAGTCACGAAACATGAATCTCTGCAGTTTGATCTGCAATACAAAGCTTCTTTATGTAAATACAGCATGCTCAGGCCCATGCTCTGTGGAGCTGCACCAAATGTTTCCGCCCTCCGACAAATTATCGATTGGTAGGGTACACGCTCGACTGATTATCGACATGTTTTGGTAGTTAAGGGCCAAATAAACGGCGGGTAAATACTTCGCACCCTGGAGACGCTTGTAAAGATCGGTCAATTGTGTTTTGGTCTATTGACGTGACAATTTCACTCTAGGTTCTAGAGATAAGCTTATCTATCTTTCAAGGCCTTGATATCTTGAAAGAAAGTGAAAGATTCGAGTTAATGTGATTGCAAAATCAAGTTATCAACACTGCCAAAGTCGATCTTAGTCCTACCAGATAATCCTACCTGTGTTGCTGAATGCTGCTCCAACGGATCTGATATTAGAGGAGGCAAGATTTGCAGTCAAATTGGAAATTCGTCGAATTATAGATGAGTTCGGCTTCCGTGGCGAAATCTGTAGCGAAGAAATTGTAAGTATTCGAAGCAAGCTCAAATCTCATTTAAGTTGACCAACGACAGACGGTCGTATCGCCTTATTTATTTCTCTGACGACCCTCAAGTGCATGTTATTTAAGTCTTAAAGTAATCGGTTTTCACAATACATAATCTGTTTGTTCTTCTTTTCTCATACTTTTTTTTTACCCTGATCCTTTTATGGTAGTCTAATTTGAATTACTGTAATCTTTTTAAAATTATGTTTAGAAGGAGCATATTGACCTATATTTAGATTTTAAAATTGAGATGTAACTTAAAAATTCTTTACTTTGAAAGATGGCAAGACCATGATTTTTCTTGAAGGAAACCGGTCGCCTCGCCCACAAGTTAACTCGCCTACACTGAAGTTAAGTCGCCTACACGTTTCAAGTTAACTCGCGTACACATTAGGAGTTACTTTTTATGTTAAATAATTTTAAGGTTCAACATAATTTAAATAGCAACAAAAGGTATGAATAAACGCGGGTCCAAATAAATGATTTGCCCAAAATATCCACCACTTAGCCCCGTAGTAGCTGCGTAGCCGCGTAGGTAGTATGAAATATATGTGTGTCTCGTTCTTACTGCATTGGCAAAGAATGACTGCGTATCCATGTAGCCAGCG
>JAEMWC010000742.1:405000-410000 GCA_016490735.1 Pachyseris speciosa
TGTTGCTAAGTACTTGTGTAGGTCAAGCTGTGGCAAATTAAGTTTGACCATGTTGTTTTCTCAGCACAATCACTGTTACATTTTCTAACTTTCATTCTTAACTTGAGGTGAATGATTAGATTTGTTTGTAAAAGAAAATCTTAGGTCATGTTCTTTTATGATGGCAAGATATTTTATTTTATTTTATACTGATGTGCATCTTCCCAAGAACATACTTTTTTGAAAACAAAGTTGCTTGGAAAAACCCTGACAAAGTCCATGTAAATATGGAGGCAATCAGACAGGTTAAACTACTTTATATTATTTTGTCATTAGGGAATTATAGTGTTTCTATTTGTATATGTCCTTTTAAAGGTTTCTGGTTGGGAGCTCACATTTGATTTCACTTGACTGTGCTCTTTTCATAATGTAGGGTCCTACTTTAGACTATGATGGAATCCACGACAGAAGCTTAAAACACTACTTCCATAACAACAGAATCAAAAGGCAGCTACAGAAAATGCATACAGTGCGAGACCAAGAGTCTCGAGAGAGTACTATGCGAGGGTTTGTCGATGAGACAATGGCATCTGTAGACTATCGTCTCAAACCTGGACCTATTTCACCTTATGCTTTGCCACAGACTATAAAACCTTGTCCTCCTCCTCACCGACCACAAGCATTGATGACAGTTGATCAGTATATGAAAACAAAGCGGGGTACAAAGCGAAGGTAAGGACTTAAACAAGAGAAATACAACTACAAGTTAAACAGATTGGCGTTGTAGGATTAACGCAAGTGTGTTAGTCCAACAGTATTATGTTTGTTTTAATCATTTTCTGAGAGTTCAAGAAAAATCTTGACCAGATATGGTGAAATCACATTTTCCTGCTGGCCAGGATTTTTCACTTTCTCCACCTAGTGAAGTCATCAAGTATTACTACTTGCAAACTGTTTATGAAGGTGTGGATGGGGTGGAAGGATTTGTGGAACATTCACTGCCATCCCCTATCACCTACCTATGAAAAGCAATCTTTTTCATTTACAATAACTAATAAAGCAAGTTCCCTCATCAGAGTTTTCAAAATGAGGGGGGATTACTCTTCCTTAAAGAGGAAGTGTCATGGGGATTTGTATTTATATTTATTATTCGTCCAACCCTAAATAATACATAATTAAATAAATACAGATTGAAAAGAAAACAAAAAATAATACAAATTAAGCACTTAAGTTAATTTACATGATATATTGGAAGGAAAGGAGAGGGGCACATCTAGATAAACTAATGTTGTGCCCCTTAAAGTTACATATAACAAAAGTCTTGAGATTTTTATTAAAAAGTGAAGGAAAAAATACTTCGGTAAATTATGGAAAGGATAATGTTTCATTAGTATTGAGCAAGGTACCAGCACAAAAGTGCTTTTCTAAATATTTTTTTAGATGGTTTCTCCCTGATGAATTGCGGGATATTATTCCCAAAGAAACCGACATCCAATAATGGTGGGGCAAAATCTCCTAAGATTAGTTCGAAATGAGGGTATAAAGATTTGATTGGATGATGCACTGCGGGTGTTATAATTATGTAGCTCAGATACTAGTGATGCAGGCATATTAGGAAACTTTCCTTGGTGGAAATAATCATAAAAGAGCATACATGTATCCAGTTTAACAATGTCAGGAAATTTCAAAAGGTGTAAGGAGAAGTAGTGTGGAGTTATTGGTTCCATTAAAGGGACATCATTTATAACACGAACTGCTTTGTTTGTTGGGATTTGGGGTCATTTCATTTGTTATAAATTATTACCTGCAAGTGTATTAAAGTTGATGCTGAGTGTCTCGAACTATAGATAGACTAAGTTGGAATGAGTTGTAACTTGAAAAAATTTCTCTGATTTTCAGTTTCAAAGTGCCTTACAACAGATCATGATTTCTTCCTCTTGCTTTCAGGAATTCAGTTGATTTCTTTCTCTTGATGTTCTAGTTGTATTTTGTAACTTTAAGTGAAGGTATTACAGCACAGTTTCGACTAAGTAAGTCAAAATCCCTGTGATTTTCCTTTAAAATGACCCTTAACTTAATGTTCTCTCATCAACAGCCCCTTACATGTCACCACCCTGTTTAATACATTAGCTGTCAGTGGTCAGCTGTATAACTCTCAATGTGGGTGAATTGTATGGTATCAAGGTGTAAGGGAGTAATAACAGGGGATAGTCAACTGAATGAAGTGCTATTGAGTGTTATCTGTAAAGGTTTAACAGGGTTCTTTTGTTGCGTGTTTTTCTTTTTTCAGAAAAATCCCTTCTAACGTTGTTGGAAAACCCAGAAGAATGCTGAGACGTTCTCCCCCACAGCATGTTAGTCGAGATGAAAGAGAAAGATTAGTTAACATGGCAACCAAACTTATTGTTGCCACGGTAAGAACCTCTCTAAAATATTTGTCAGAGTTGTACATGTTTGTAATTTTTTTTTAATGACAACATTGTTTTACTTTGTGAGTTGCTTGTAACATGTTCTTTTAATATGCACTCTTGACAGTAAAGTGTTAAATCCATCAAGTTTACAGTAACTATTGTGTTATTGCAATATCATGCAATCTTAGGGTGACTGACATGTTTTTTCATTGTTTTAATCAGGAAACAGTTGCTTTACCTGCAACAAAGAAACAGAGCAAAGGCTTTCAAGCATCTGAGAAGGTAATGCTTGCAAAGTTAGTGGTAAACATGTATGAAGACTGGTACTAATTTAATGACTTCCAGATTAGGTTTAGATAGGTTATGATTAGGTTAAGTTAAGATTTGGTTATTAATAAGTTAATTTTTATCTTTTTTTTTTTTTTATATAATTTTTATCACTTGATACAAGTATATGGCACATTTGAATATTATTTATATAGATATTTGCACCTTATATTATTATTATTATTATTCCATACAGGTTATTTTGTATGTATACACAAAATCAAAATAAAACCAAATCTTTAACCCCTTAACTGCCAAGGACGTATATATATCTCCTAAACACCATTATTGCTTTGAAAACCTACAACTTTCCCAAATCACTTGCTATGGTTGCTATGGTCTCAAATGCTCTGTTATGTAGACTTTATCACTCCATAAAGTGACCAAAACTCCCAATTTTTATCGAATATGACCGTTTATTTTGTTGAAAAACAAAAAATGTTGTGATAGCTGAGTTAATCTTTTGTTTCATGATTGAGTCACAGAGATGTGGATCGCGACATTTTGACCGCTATACTGCTGGTCTTCATCAGGTGATGGTGTCGACAGGCTGCGTGTGAGTATAAGAAGCACCGTGGCTGGTGGTGATTGGTGCGTTTCGATCCTTGCTTAGGCTGTTGTTGATTGGAGGATTTCGATCCTTGTTGTTCAGAGTAGAAATTGTTCCCTCAGCGGTCCGCTTTGGTACTGATTGGCTGTTGTGGTGTTTGATTGTGGGCATCCACACTTCAGGAATTTCAATTCCACTGTCCCTGTTGATGTTGTTAGGGTGAAGTCTTATGTGAATAGCCTCTTTAACCCTACGGGTGTACCAATGTGGGTCTCAGTCAATAAATTTAACTTCGTCCCAGAGCGGATAATGTCCAGTCGTGTTGCTATGTTCTGAAACGGCGGAGGATTGGGTTCGAGGAAGCCGTATGTCTCTATCCTGTTCCTTAATCCGTTCATGCATAGATCTTCCCATCTCCAATATAAACCTTATCACATTCGCAGGGAATCTTGTAGACTACTCCATCTTGTTTTACTGGATCGACAATGTCCTTAGGTCGCACTAGGTGTGATCTAAGAGTTGTGTCAGATCTGAAAACAGTCCGCATGCCTTGTTGTTGTGGGCAACGGCGAAGAGCCTCCGATGTGCCTTTGACGTATGGCAGAACCACAGTAGATTTAATTTTGGGTTCAGGTTCTTTAGTGGTTGTTCGTCCCTTGGTTTTCGCAAGATTTTTTACAAACAAAAACGGATAACGGTTGGAAACAAGGACCGATGAGAGGTGTTTCTTTTCATGAGAGATAACTGATGGTTTTGTTATGAGGCGTTTAGATCACTCGCACAGGCACTTGACAATACCATATTTTACAGATTGTGGGTGGTGTGAATCATACACTAGGTACTGGTCAGTGTGTGTAGGCTTTCTATAAACACTGGTAGAGAGGTATCCGTTCGAATCCTTGATGATCAACGTATCAAGGATGGGAATTGATTGAGTTTATTGAGTTTATTGAGTTTATTGAGTCTTCCAAAAAAATAATTACTTACAATAAACACTGCCTGCAAATAGCGAGCTTATCTAGGCAGGCAGTGTTGAGGACATACAAACATGAATTACTATCTGAAGGCGTTAAAAAAAGGTCGATTTTGAATACATTGTTTGTCAAAAGAGGAAAAAAAGAAGAAAAACAAAGCGATGAAAAGTGAAGAAAAATAATCTAAATTAAAATTGAATTGTAATTAAGATGCCTTTTTATTTCAGCAATAAGAGTGCTAGTGTCAGCATAACTGTCTAGAGTTTCTAAAGTTACAAATAGTAATGCTTGGATTTTCTTTTTGAATATGTGCTTTGGTAGACTTCGATAGCTTTCGGGAATGCTGTTCCAAATTTTAGCCCCAACGATGGAAAAGGAGTTTTTATGGTGATTGAGCCTAGAAGGATTAATGAAGTAGTTACCAGAAGATGCTGAGCGGGTATTATACTGATGTATGTCTTGGGTAAGAGTAAAAAGATTGCAGATATTTTGAGGTGCAGAGTTAGTGGTTATATCAAGCATTAAGATTGATGAGAGTTTGAAGTAGAGCATTGTAATTGGTAGGATGTTAGATTGAGCGAAATATGGAATCGCATGCGTTCTGAAAGGCAGAAAGTAGATAAAGCGAACAGCTCTCTTTTGGAGTATAAGAATTTTATCTAAATGGGATTTGGAAGCTTGGCCCCAGGCACTGAGGCCGTAAGATATATAAGGAGAAATTAGAGAATTGTAAATACTTAGAAGTGTTTTTAAAGGAAC
>JAEMWC010000742.1:412500-445729 GCA_016490735.1 Pachyseris speciosa
CACGACTGGACATTATCCGCTCTGGGACGAAGTTGGCCCTTGTGCGTTCACATTTGGAGTATGCCTCTGAAATCTGGAGTCCAAAGTCTGTCACCTTAATAAAGCTTATTGAGGGTGTCCAACGGCATGCTGCACGGCTTCTCCTACCTAATTTAACTTACAATGAACACCTTCAGCAGCTCAATCTTCTCCCATTGGTGTACCAAAGAGAAGTTAAAGACATAACAACATTTTATAAACTGAAGGGTGGTTATTATAACTATTCAGCTGAAAGATATTTTGACTTTTGCTCAGACAAAAGATTAAGGTCATACTCTAGTAATAAGTTAAAAATTAACAAAGTCAGAACCGAATTATTCAAAGGCACTTTTTTCAATAGATTACCCTATTTATGGAACAACCTGCCTGATAAACTCAGGACCTCTAATTTAAGCCTATCATTATTTAAAAAACAATGTAATGAGTTCTATAAAAAGAAGAGCTTCGACCCTGACCACCCGCATGTCACTTGGATGAAGCGATCGATGTAAAAATTATTTTCTGATTAGATTAATCTAGGATATGTCATATTAGCAATTATAGTTTTTACATTTAAGATATAATTATAATGTTTTTTTCTTCTCTTTTTCTTTATTTAAGTGTCTGTTGTAATTTCCGGGTGGACTAGCTCGAATGGTTCGTACAGTGTATGTTCCTTTCTAGTCCTTCCCCACTGCAATAATTTTTTTTTCTCTTATGTAATTTAGCTAAGTTTTCTTCTTTTTATATAATTATATATGCTCTATGTTTGATACCATTGTTTCAACTAATGCAGTGAAAATGGAATAAATTAATTAAATTAAATTAAGTTAAATTTATTGACTGAGACCCACATTGGTACAACCGTAGGGTTAAAGAGGCTATTCACATAAGACTTAACAACATCAACAGGGACAGTGAATTGAAATTCCTGAAGTGTGGATGCCCACGATCAAACACCACAACAGCCGATCAGTACCAAAGCGGACCACTGAGGGAACAATTTCTAGTCTGAACGACAAGGATCAAAATCCTCCAATCAACAACAGCCTAAGCAAAGATCGAAACGCACCAATCACCACCAGCCACGGTGCTTCTTATACTCACACGCAGCCTGTCGACACCATCGCCTGATGAAGACCAGTAGTATAGCGGTCAAAACGTCGCGATCCACATCTCTGTGACTCAATCGTGAGACAAAAGATTAACTCAGCTATCATTTGAAACCATGATGACAAGCACCTTTCATAATAAAAAATGTTGTCTTCGAGCGCCCTTTGACAACACCAAAACTATGCAACTTTGCCTTGAAGTTTTTTGGATAAAAATATGTGACCTTCCATGGGAAAACGTACACTAACGCTTAGCCGTTTAAACGGGCAAAAATAAACGAATAACGAACGGCAAACAAACGCTTTTGAACAGCGTTTGAACGCTTTTCATTGCCGTTTAAACGGGTGAATAAATTAAACAAACGGGAAAGGATAAGCGTTTAAACGTGGGAATAAATTAAATGAACGGGCAAGGATAAGCGTTTAAACGTGGGTGAATAAAATAAAAATTTTACGAACGGCAAGCATGAACACTGACGAACATAATAGCGAGCGGATGAGCGCAAGAGCTGAACGGGAAAACAAAGCGTTGTGATTTTTTATGGAATCAGTTCAAATCGTCTCGACCTCTTTTCTGGCAAAATACAATCTTCTTCGCCTTCTCTCGCACTTACAATGCTTAATCAATGCTTAAGCGGACGAACAAAGATTAGTAACAAACGCACGAGCACAAACCCTAAACGCGGGTGAACAAAGCGTTGTGATTAACTTCATTGACTCACTTTCATATCCTCCCGACCTCTGCTCCGGCATAATACATCTTCAACTGAAGAATGATCCTCGCAGTTGTCATTCACACTCATAATACATCTTGCTCGCCTTCTCTCGTCAATCCAACAAGCATTGTGTAGTTTTTGCTAAAGAACGATACAATTATACCTGATATACCGGACGACTATATTTGCGACTTGTAAAGACGTCAACAAAGTGTCCACCGATTGGCATGCAGAACAAAGCGCTTTTCACTGGAACATATTTTAATAAAAAGGGTTTCTTCTTCCCTGTCCTGTCGATTCTACATAAATTATTCTGCCCGTTTAGTTTTAAAGCTTTGTAATTTGCTGCCAAAAACACACGCGCGCTTAACGGCATTTGCGAAAAGAAGCGGATCATATTTCGAACAGCCGATTGATGTGTAATCTTTATGAACATGCGGCGTGGCATGCATTCCCACATAATATCAGAAAGTGGCTGGCCGATATTCTAAACCTTTTATCATTTCCAACGCACTACATTTTCTGATGAACGAAACTCGATGTACACTAAAGAGAACTCGATGTTTTTTTTCTCTTTCTCTCTCTGGCTTTTGCGCGGCACAAAAACAACCGGTGACATGAAGTCTGGCAAATGAAACGGTGAATTCAATCCAAAACTGTTTTATTCATGTTACAGTGATATCTCTGGTTCCTGCGAGTTTCGAAAGAGTTTTCCGACCTCTAAAGTTTATCTGAGCGTTGCATGTTTTTGTCAGACACGCATAATTTTAACATGAAATTCGATACGCGTAGGTGTCAATACATGTGACCGTTACCGATTAATGTTCACTCTTAATAGTGCTCGTTCGTAACTTTATTTTGTTGAAACAGGGTTTTCTTCAACCGTTCGTAGGAATAAATTTTACAATGTAACTCCTCCAAACTAGAGACACAAATGTGTGTAATTCGTTATGGTATGCAAATTTTCTGTTCTTACGCGCGTTGTCTGTCAAGTCTATTTTTAATTCAATGTTATCTTTGTGCTATTTTTGGCCGAAGAGTGAAGATCATCTCGTCGACGTTTCCATCCAAATTATACACGTATTTCACTTCGGATGTTTCCTTGGAGTTTTTCTAGTGTTCCCATCGAACGTTTATCAATTTATCTATTTTTTTTATTGTTCCCTTCGTGCAAATATACCCTGTGATCATTCCCTACGGTTATTAATTCCCGCGCCTGGTTGACTGTTCAAACGTGACGTGACATCGTCATGTGACGTTTGTCAAATGCAAAGATCGATCAACAGTAACGCCGTTTCCTTTTCAGGCGCGGGACTTTATTTATAAATAGTTTTATAAGCTGTTGTTCACTTAGAAGATGCCTGAAAGGGTTGAATATTGAGGCTTACTATGACAAGACTTCAAGACGCTAGCAATAGCGTACATGCAGAACATGCTCCTAATTCGCGCACACCATCGAATTGACCATCCAACGTCGATTGACGCTGTAGTGTCAAAGATTGCAGCCTTCAATCACTGCGCTCTCTCCTCAGGCACGTTATATGGACACTATGTCTTCTTTATAATTAACAGTTAAGAGTGTTGTTTTTTTTCTACAATTATCATTCGTCGCAAAATAATATTGGCTTGACTGGAAGCGATCGATGGTTACCGGTACACTGTACCGGCATTATAATCTCACAACTTCCGATTGAAGCACCGTTCTGGTTCACTTTCGATTCATTTTAACGTGCCAGGATGACTACAAGGATAGCGATTTGGATGGACCATCGTGACCCAGCATTTCAACGGTTTCAAAGGCTACGTTTCTTTTGACGTTTAAACGGACATGAAAACGATTTCCATCGATGCGAACTAGTTAAACGGGTGAATATATTAACTAAACGGAGGAATATTTTAACTCAATGGATAGTGCGTGCCGTTCAAATGGTAAAATGAACGCCTCAAACGCTTTCTCACGGCGTTTAAATGACAAACGAACGGATAACGAACGGCTTGGGCCGTTTAAATGGCTAAGCGTTAGTGTACGTTTTCCCATGGAAGGTCACATATCTTTTGAAGCTAAATATCTATGTTGGCAGCAAACTTTGACTCCACTTCTTGAAATCTGTTCCACATTTTCCTGTTCACTTATTTAGCGCGACGCGGATAATGCTTTTGATTTCACTTGCATTGACTGGTCTGTAATTTTTGCCTTTGTGGCCCAAAGGAATTCTGGTATATTATTGGATATTGGCCGCATGAGAGTCTGTCAATTTCCATTTCAGATATTTTTTATAATTGTCGAACCACCCGGTCCTGCTGGCAAAATATAACACCGATTGCATAATTTACAAGTCAAAACTTACCAAAATTACCATGCGAGGTCTCAGAATCCACTCACAGAATGGCTAGGAACACAACTTCACTTCGTGAATGACCATGACTCGATCAAAACCTTTTGGCGGCTCACTTGGTGTGAAATTGCTTCTTACCTCTGTCTTCTTTCAGAGGATTGCCTCTACCGACCAACCCAGCTTTATGATGCCAGGCAGGGGGCCTCTGAGGTGGAAAGTGGCTCGACAAAAACACAATTTATGCAATTGCGAAAAGAAGCCTGAAAAAAATTCAGGACTTCAACATATGAAATGAATCATACATGAACTGCGGAAATGAAATCAACGGGTTCAAACCCGTTGAAGTCCTGAATTTTTTTTCAGGCTTGTTTTCGCAATTGCATAAATTGTGTTCACAACTGCGAGGATCATTCTTCATTTGATTTCATTTCCACAGCTCATGTATGATTCATTTCATATATCATTCACACTCATTTCTTTCACGGGAACATATGAACCCACAATTGACCTGCTCCCAACGTCAGTGGCTTCATAGCTCAGTTGGTTAGAGCATCACACCGGTAATCGCGAGGTCACGGGTTCAAATCCTGTTGAAGTCCTGAATTTTTTTCAGGCTTCTTTTCGCAATTGCATAAATTGCGTTCACAACTGCGAGGATCATTCTTCATTTAAACTAAGTCTACAGCCACTCCGACCTACTGCCAAAAATTCCTGCTTGTGGTCATCTTCAGTACTCAGAAATTGCAAAATACGTGGCGGTAGGTCGAGAAATTCATCAATAGTCGAGTCCCAAAGGTACTAAGTGTTCGACCGGCCAAATTCCCAGTTCGTCGAGTAACAAGCCAAATTCAACAACAAAGTACATCACCTTGCTCGATTCTTTGAGAAAGTGGACTCTTAGCTACCGTCACGCTTAATGATGCTCATCAGGCAGCCACTAAAGATGAAAAATGGCTGTAAATTTAGCAGAAATCGCAAACAAACCGAACTTGGGCCATTGTTGTCGCTTCACGGATAAAAAATAGCTACGTCAAAATGACGTTTTCAGAAACCTTGAGCCTCCAGTGGCTTAGGACAGCACCACTTTTCCCTGGTAGTTCAAATAAAGAGTCACGAATTGCTATTCATCGTTTATAGGTGGAAAATCACTCCGAAAATGTAAAAACAGCCGGTAGTCAATGGGTTAACAGTGAGTAAACACACACTGCCAAATAAATGGAATCCATTTGTCTTACACATACTTTGTTTTTTACTTTCTTTCGCTCATGGTGTCATTTGTGCATCTGCACTTTAATTGCATACTCCTCTAGACCAATCAAAATGTGAGGATTATACTGTCCATTGTTTAAATTGTTGTTGATTGATTGATTGATTGCTTGCTTGCTTTAGGATATTCCCAGACTTCAAAGGGAGAAGCAGCGAAAAATGCCCACAGAATCACTCTCATCAGGTATTGTGCATTTAATCAAGCTAACAACGGTGTCATTGTTTCACTCTCTTCTTAACAATTAAGTTTTAATTAAACAGTTGGGGTATGTCACAAGCACCAGTCCTGTTATGAATGTGAGATGTATATTTTGATTTTAATTGCTAATGTCTTATAATTTGAAGATGTGAACTTGACATTATTCTCACTGGCAAAATGCTGATCTTTGTGGTTTAAATGCAATGATTATTTTCCTGTGTTTCATATTTTGCATCTTACTGTCATCAATTTTTGACTCTTTGTAGATTCAGAAGGTTCTCAAAGAATGTCTAGAAGACCTGCCCCACCAAAGGTGTGTTTATATTTTAATTATAAATTTATATTTTCAATTTGAGTTGTTTTACAAAAGCTGTAGCCTGAAGTAGTGATCCTTCACTTTTTCCATAAAAAGGTCTTTTAAATCTTCAGATTTATATGCGGATTCAGTTTGTTCCAAGGATAATGAGAATGACAGTATTTTCTGGACAAATGCAAGAGGCATCTACTGATATCTTTAGTTTGATCTCTCCCAAATATAATCCCTAGAACAGCTTTTTTGCAAAGGCATACACATAACTTACACTAAAAAGCTGAAATTCAGATTTCTTTCAATGATAGTCTTTTCTCTCTTTGTATAGTCTTTGACTTGTTTTATTATTCTTTTAGGGCAAACCTAGGTCGCGATCAGCACCCCACAGAAGACCAGAATCCACATTTTTCAAGTCATCTGCATCAGGTAGAGATGGAAATAAACACAGTAGGAGTGGCGTTCATGTTGTCCTGCCTGGAGAATCACAAAGCGATGGCGATGACCATCTTAGGTGAGAAAGCTTACTGGAAGAAAAGGGTCCACAACTGATGGGTTTATGTGTAGCATGGGGTTACTACAAGTCCCAGGGGGGTACTGAAAAAAATTTAATACAGGAAGGCTCCGCGCCGAGGTCCAACCCCTTACCCTTTTTATGTACCATTTTTGACAGAAAAGTTACCCCTTTCGTATTGGAAAAGTACAGTCATAAGGTATGTGTGTTCGAAATATTTTAATGACAGAAGCCCTTTGAAATACCTTAATGACAGATTTCCCATCCCTTTCATATACTTAGACTTGTGAAATCCCTACCCTTTCATATACCTGAAGCGTGAAAAAAGGTACCCCTTTCGGGCGGAGCCTCCCCGTATAGGCCATTATAGGGAGTACTCCCCGGACTACAAGTAATGCTACCCTATGGACAGGGTTTTGTTCAGTTAAACTCTTAGCCCTTTTTCAGGACTTTGTTTTGTTTTCACTATAGTTTTCCAGAGCCAGTTTGTACATCTGGGTAAAAAATAGGCAATTTGGAGCAATTTCCTTTACAGTGCTGTACAATATAACTTACTAGCAGCACAATAAAACTTACAAATACTGTCAACTCTGCTATATTTAAACCCTCTCATTTTTCCATGGTTTTGCAGAACATTGGTTGGTGATATGAATTTGGAAGGGCGTGGTAGCAGTGTAGTGGCATCTTATCATCACCCAAAGGAATCCAGGCCAAAAAGTGCTAATGCTCCAATGAAGTTGCAAGCTGCTGGCATGGAAGAAGATAGTTATGATGATGACGAATTTGAAAGTGCAGGGTCTCCAGGGTTATCATCAACTCGTGCAACTCCAAGACTGTCCTGGATGGAACATGAACGTGATATGGTTGACATGTCCACACAGACAGTTGTCCATTCAGGTATGTTTCACTTCTTAAACTACACACATTCCTCTTTTGCTTGCAGGGTGAGGTGGGAGGGGGGTGTACAGTACAGTGCATTCAAGTAGCGTTTTTGGTTACCACCGACTTTCGAGGGTGTCCGTCAGAAGAAAATTCGTGCATGCGTTGCTGTTAAAGAAGTCTCGGGGGGGGGGGGGGGGAGGGGGTACTCCCTTATATGGGCTATATAGGTATGTGTGGTCTGAAATAGGGTATCGATTTTGACCATTTTGTTCTGGTATGGTTTGAGCACTCCAGTCTTGAATTTGATATGTTTATTAGAAGAAGCTACTTCTTCATCATTAGGCAATAAGACCATCAACAAAGCCCTTCCTTTTTGTCTTTTAATTGTGTTTACGCCAACCGTGTACGTGAAATAGGTCTGAAATAGGGTATCGAATTTTTGGTCAGGTCTGAAATAGGGTAGGGAAAATCGCAGATTTGGTCTGAAATAGGGTAAGGGTTTCAGGAGGCGGGCCGCACACCTCCACCCAATTTTTCTGGGAGTACTCCCCCGGGACAAGCCTTGACGTTATCGTGTACGTTCAGGGTATAAACTTTTCGATTTTTATTTTTTGCATAAAAATGAACTTTTTACTGTGATCTGTGTTACTCAAAACGAGTGAATAGTCCCGCGCAATCGGGATATAACCTACACTGTATTTGCACCGGATGTGAACTTTGACAGTATATTAATGCGAATGCAGCCAACCGGAGCGATTGCGCTGTTGCGCGGGAGATACTGGATGCGCAAAAGTTGCTTTGCTTCATGATGGTACATATGAATGTTGTGCCGCGTAGCACTAGGAACACAAATAGTGGAACAGAGAATTAACTCTGAAGTGTAAATTAAAGTGCTACTTAAACCCATGAATAACCCACTGGGCGTTAGCCCTAGTGAAGGGAAACAGGGAACCACACGAGGCAAAGAAAAAATCTTTTGACCTCGGTGGGAATCGAACCCACGACCTCCGGATTAGTGGGTTATTCATGGGTTATTCATGGGTTTAAGTAGCACTTTAATTTACACTTCAGAGTTAATTCTCTGTTCCACTATTTGTGTTCCTAGTGCTACGCGGCACAACATTCATATGTACCCTTACTTTCTCTTTGCCGCGATTTACCATCTAAAATCGTCTCCGACTTTCTCTGTGCGACCTTGTAGCTCAGTCGGCAGAGTAACGGTAGATCTAATCCGGAGGTCGTGGGTTCGATTCCCACCGAGGTCAAAAGATTTTTTCTTTGCCTCGTGTGGTTCCCTGTTTCCCTTCACTAGGGCTAACGCCCAGTGGGTTATTCATGGGTTTAAGTAGCACTTTAATTTACACTTCAGAGTTAATTCTCTGTTCCACTATTTGTGTTCCTAGTGCTACGCGGCACAACATTCATATGTACCCTTACTCTCTCTTTGCCGCGATTTACCATCTAAAATCGTCTCCGACTTTCTCTGTGCGACCTTGTAGCTCAGTCGGCAGAGTAACGGTAGATCTAATCCGGAGGTCGTGGGTTCGATTCCCACCGAGGTCAAAAGATTTTTTCTTTGCCTCGTGTGGTTCCCTGTTTCCCTTCACTAGGGCTAACGCCCAGTGGGTTATTCATGGGTTTAAGTAGCACTTTAATTTACACTTCAGAGTTAATTCTCTGTTCCACTATTTGTGTTCCTAGTGCTACGCGGCACAACATTCATATGTACCCTTACTTTCTCTTTGCCGCGATTTACCATCTAAAATCGTCTCCGACTTTCTCTGTGCGACCTTGTAGCTCAGTCGGCAGAGTAACGGTAGATCTAATCCGGAGGTCGTGGGTTCGATTCCCACCGAGGTCAAAAGATTTTTTCTTTGCCTCGTGTGGTTCCCTGTTTCCCTTCACTAGGGCTAACGCCCAGTGGGTTATTCATGGGTTTAAGTAGCACTTTAATTTACACTTCAGAGTTAATTCTCTGTTCCACTATTTGCTTCATGATGGTTGCGCGCTTTTAGTTTTTCGGCTATGACGATGGGTCAAGTAAAAACTTAGTCAAAGCCGTAGAATATGCGGCAAAATAATAAACTAGTGAACTGTTTGGAGCACGAGTGTTTGCGTGGAGATAAAATTACGCGGAAATTTTCCACAGTAGGTGAGTGGAAGACATTGATTGGCCGATCGTCGATAGAGGTGTTTGGTGGCGGTGTTTGTTTGTGTAGTGAAGATTTTTTTCAAGCGCTGTTTTCGCAAATTTTATTTTTGTCGCTTTAGAGAGTTACAACTCAAAGGAAATTTGTTCGATTTCGGTCAAATTTGGACAGTCGCTAGATTAACTTATCTTCATCAAAAACGTGTTGGGGAATTAGATAATTCAGAAACGTTTTCGCTAAGAGCATGTTCCCAGGGTACTCTCCTACTCGTCCTCAGAGCGAGAGAAGACGAGTAGGAGAGCACCCTAGGAACGAGGTTGTTGTCGAATAAAGGAAAACCCCAACACCTTTTTAATACAAAAGTCATTTAGTTATAGCTTTCAAAAGATGATTGTATTTTAATAGACCTTCGAGTTAAGACTCGGCGGAGCATTCAGTAATTCACTTTCTTACAAAATATGAACTATACGAATAGCTAGTTCTATTAGCTTTAATTTGATATGGGGTTTATGGTATCTGGGCTGTAATCAAGAGCCGCTACAGCGCTTAGATTAGAGACACCCCTGAAGATACATGGTGATTTTAACAAACTATACTTTAATGGAAAGCTTAATTATTAAAGAATTCGAAATGATGTAATTTTTAGAATTATTCCGTTGCAAAAGTGTCGGGAGCCGTAAGAAGCTAAAATCAGTGAGTATCTGTCGAATGAGTTTATCGGGTATCGAACACAGGCGCTGAAGCAAAACAACTGCACCTTGACAATCGCAAAGGGTCAGTGAACAAAGGGTGCGAGATGTGGGACACCCTTTGTTCGTTGTTTCTTTGTCATTTTATCCCATTCCTGATGCTGGCTGTCATATTTTAGGTACACAGACTATTAAGCAATACAATGAAGATCTTGATGAGACTGACAGACATATCATCCTGCCACCAAGTCTCTCGCCAATAAAAAGACAAAGCTTAGAGGAAGTCAGTGAAGTATTTGTTGCAACAGAGACGGCAACGGTTGGTGCCAGCACTGCGGACATACCAACTGCAACACCTCTTTCAACAGAGACGCAGACAAGAAATAGGGATCTCGAACCAAAAGGTAAGCTTCTATCTCTAATTAGTATAAAATCTACTAGCGTTCTATCACGAATGTCGTTCTCTGATTGGCTACGCTCCTTGCTATCTATTCTGTGATGGATAGTGAGTAGCGGTTGTCAACAACATGGCGGCCGCTTCTTCGTATGCCTGCGATGAGGATTTAGATACTTTACTTGTTTAGTTTTAACCACGACTAGATTTATATTAAAACAATTAGATTATTCGCTCTCGATTTCTAGAAATCTCGAGCTTTAATCTAACTGTTAATTAAGTCAGTATCCAGTTAAAGCAATGAATGTGAATGATATATGAAATAAATCATACATGAACTGTTCATATTAATTGTGAGTTTCATATATCATTCACACTCATTTCTTTCACGGGAACATATGAACCCACAATTGACCTGCTCCCAACGTCAGTGGCTTCATAGCTCAGTTGGTTAGAGCATCGCACCGGCAATCGCGAGGTCACGGGTTCAAACTCCGTTGAAGTCCTGAATTTTTTTCAGGCTTCTTTTCGCAGTTGTATAAATTGCGTTCACAACTGCGACGATCATTCTTCATTTAATTTTCTTTATGTTTTCAGTCCTCACCTACGAAGTTTACGTTCTTACTGGTGACAAGTTGGGTGCTGGTACGAAGGCTGTAGTGAAGTTAACAGTGTTTGGAGAATACGGAAACTCAGGAGAGAGGCAGCTTCTGCGCTCAAGAACACACAGGACCAAGTTTCAAAGAGGACAGGTTAGTTTGGTAACTTTGGGTTAACAAGTCTTAATGGTACACACGTGGCATCTTCACAAACGAGCATCTGGCATGGCGGTGGTAGTTAGAGACATTGAAATTGAAGAGAAAATAACATTAGTTTTTGAAGTCGGTGTCACAACTGGTAGCAGGCTGTCTAGTTAGTTTACATGGCGTGGCCCAGGGTTTGATCATGGGAGAAAGTTGAAACAGATTCAGGTCATGCAGAGGATGTTAAAGACGAGACCTTTGGATTTACGACTCCTGAGCTCTAACTGGCCGCTAAGTCACAGTATTGTCCTCAACAAATAGAGTAAAATGAGAAAAAAAAAATAAAAAAAAAATAACAAAATAAGTGCGAAAACGTGGACTAAGAAGTGATGAATTTGTTCTCAATATGTGAGAAATGTCTACCGTTCTACATTGCATCGACAAAGGTTTCCTATGTAACTGTGAATCTGAGTCATTCTTCTAAGGTTTCTTTTATTCATAGTAAAAAGAAAGTACATCATTTTATCATAATGCTCTCCTACTGCTTTGGTTCTGTTTTCAGGTGGACATCTTTGTCACAGACTCGGTTTTCCTCGGAAAGTTGACAAGTGTTAGGATTGGTCACAGTGAAACGAAGCTAGGTGAGTTTGTGTTCACTCGATACACCATTTTGCTAATGATCAGTTCCTGGTGAATTGTGGGTAGATCCAGTCCTTTGCCCCCACAAAGGACTGGATCTACCCACAATTCACCACGAACTGATCATTAGCAAAATGGTGTATTTTAACAAGTCTGAAAACCCACAAAATAAACTTTTTTTAACGCCTGGCGAAAAATTCCCCATTCTAAGTATTTGTGATTTCTGTTGTAAGGTTACGGTTGGTTCTTGGACAAGGTGTTCGTCAAGGAAGGGACGGAAGCAACGCGAGCGTTCGAATTTCGCTGTAATAGGTAATTATTTTAAAACGTAAATCACATTCCATTTAAAAGTAGATGAAGTATAGCTCGCAGATATTTTAATTGCTTTGTAGCGACTGTAATTTGGTTTAACTAAGTACTCATCAATGAAATAGCCTTGTGAACGTCCGTTGAAGTGAAGTTACCTGCTTACTTGCTTCATCTTTACTCTTTCTCTCTTTCTTTCTCATTTTTTTTGTTTGAGTAGGTGGTTATCGTCACGAGATGATGACGGTCAGATTATTCGGGACCTTCCAGTTAGCGATGTTTTACCAGGTACTAAAACGTTGATTTCCGTCCTTAGCAATATGCAAAACTTGGTTCACGAAGCGCGCGAGTATTTGGAGACGCATGTGGGAGAAGTACGCGCGCGGAAATAGAGTTCTCCTCTCACGCGCGTCACGAAAATTCGTGCCGTTTCCCGTTTATCTTTCGATTCATTTTCTTTTATACATCGACATCTTTCCTTATGTTTGAAAAGTTGCTTTATTACCTATGGAGCCTCGGTGCTCTGAAAGAAACTTGTATACTGATTGGCTACAGTTCATGAGACAGAGCGAGTTGTACCACCAATCGTTTGTCTTTAAACCCCTTTACCGCCGGGATTTGGAACAAAAAATCACGTTAATTTTCTTGTTGTTGCAATTGTTTTCCTTTATTCAGCGTCTCATCTAGCGGCTGTTTTACCAAGAATCGACCAGAGACAGGACGACGACTTCTTCAGAAGCGGGAGCGACAGTGAGAGCTTCTCAAGCGGTGAAGAAGATGTCCCACCTCCTGACCTACGAGAAGTGAAAAAGAAATCGAGAAGCAAAGAGGATTCGCTGAGAGAAAAGCCGCCATTACCTTCAAAACGTGCAGCAGCGCCAGTTGAAAGCAAGATTGATGAAGATGGCTTTGTAGCGGTTAAGGCTGAAAGTTTGTTTGATATTAGCGAGGGGGAGGAAAACGACCAAGACGACAGCAAGTTTTTTGAACCCGAGGCCGACAAAGTTGAGGATTCGGAAAGCGAAGGTGAGAAACCGGACTCTAGAAAACAGGCTAAAAAACGAAAAGATGAGGAGGAGGAAAGATCCAGTGAGAGCGAGCAAGAAGAGGAGGAAAAAGATAAGGACGGCGAAAAGAGAGGAACGACTGCTAGAAGAGGCTCTGATCACCTTAAAGCTGTCTCCACGGCCGTGTCGTCCTTCCTGAAACCGAATGGGAAGAAGAGTAAAAAGAAGCAGTCCGCGCGCCAGGAGTCTGGACTCGAAGACAGAGACAGTGAGGAGGAAGAAAGAATAGAAAACGAAAAACTGGGAGGAAAAGATGAGAAGGAGGATGACGAGAAAGAAGAGGAGGAAAAGGAGGATGATGATGAGGAGGAGGATAAGGAAGAGGAAGGAAAGCCTGGGAAAGAGGAAGACGAAGAGGAGGAGCCCAGGGTAGAGTTTACTGGTGACAACAAACCAGAGGTAAGTTTTATCAAATTAGTGTTGCAAGCGGAAAAAAACAGAACTGAACAACCGCGCCGCAAAAGAAAACGATTTCTGCATTGACCCTACAAACCGTTGAAACGTCTGAAGTCCAACTGACACGAGAATGACAGTGAACATTATTAGTTTTAACTCTTTGAGAGCGCAGAATAGAAGATCAGAGTGCCCACTGCCAGAGGAAACTGAAACTGAAACTTTGTTCCTAACCTCTGGTAGTCCGCATAGCTGGCGTCAACGGGGGAGGGGTAGCCGCAAAGTGGTAGGAAAGATGGGGGCCTCTCCTATCTTTCTTACCACTTTCTCGCTTCCCAGTAGCCTTTTCCGTCCCCCATCCCCCACCATTTACGCTTATTGGGAGATCCGCATGTATCCAGGTTATTTACAAGGTTCATGTCTTCAAACGTTTTGAAAGTACGCCGCAAGAATTGGGATTTGATTCGAAAATATTCAAACCCTTTGAGACAGGGCAAGGGTTACAGGTAAGACGAAGATGACTGGATGGTTTTTAATCTCGACAGTCAAGAGGCCTTCTGCAACCGAACTGAATGAATTCTGCCGGCGAGGGTTAAACATAAATGATTTTAAACGAACTTTGTTACCGTTTTTCAACAGCAAGAGCGCGAGCGTCCCGTCTCTGCTCAAAGTGATGACTATGTTGAAGGGTTCAGAGCCGGTGTTCGCGCAAAACACGAGAAAGAAAGGGAGCTTCACAAAGAATCTGTTCACGAGAGTGAAGCTGTCTTGATAAGAGGTTTGTATTTTCAGTAGCTTATTCAAAACGACACATTTTGCATTAGCAGTAGTCATTCATAGTGAAGAACAACCTCGTTCCCAGGGTATCTCCTCTTCCCGTTCCTCTCTCGCTCCCAATCTCGCTCCAGGGGACGGGAAGAGGAGATACCCTGGGAACGAGGTTGAGTGAAGAAATCAAATGACTTGAAAAACATGAATCTTGGTGAATAAATTGATGCAAATCATCTCCAGATTTGAGTGTCGTAAACTTTCTCTCTTTAGCTGGCTGATTCCACGTGATCTATCATTAAGATCGAAGGATTGTGCTGTTGACCAGTAATATACAAGCACCCACAACCCACCTTGCTCCTTCCTTCCCGCGCTTTTGATGATGGTTCGTCGCACTTTTCGGCTGCCGTCAAATGATTTACACTTCGTATTTCCAGTGTGGTGAGCATCGTTACGAAACTGTTCTCACTTTATTTGTTTATAGGTGCTTCGATTCATGACGCTGCCAAGAATGGAGATCTTGAGCGGATCAAAGAACTGATAAACGTTGTACCAGAGATGAAGAACAAGATGGATGAACGCGGAATGAACCCTCTACACATAGCTGCGGCTAACGGAAAACTGGACTGCGTCAAGTGGCTAGCGGTCAGCGGTGTAGACCTAGCAGAGGAGACACCAACTGGTTATACCGCCATGCATTTGGCTGCTATGAATGGTCACGTGAACTGTATGATGGTGAGTTGAAAAGGAAAAGGTGTGTAGGTGATGTGCATTCACCTCCGGGAAAGAAAGCTGTTTGGGATTTGATATACTTACACAGAATAGTATAATCGTTTTATTTAATTGTCCATTCCTTGTTTGACATGTGTATCTTTAGGTAATTTTTATAATTTTATTTTAAGTGCTGATGAAAATAGCGATATTGATATCGGCGCTATATAAGTATTATTATTATTATTATTATTATTATTATTATTATTATTATTATTATTATTAGAAAGATAACAAATGAAAGAAATTACCAATGAAATCTCACAGGGACTGTTTGACAGCATATCAGAGGAACAATGGGGCAACGCCAATCATTTTTGAACATTCCATTCCAGCCCTTCGTGTTTAATGAATCACTGATATTGTTTTACCAACGTCATGTGCATTTTTTAGATTCTTTCAGCCATGGGAAGTACGTTGAGTTGTAGAACAGTGGATGAACTGACTCCTCTCCACCTTGCCAGCATGAGGTAAGCAGTTTATTGTAGATTCTTTGAAAGGAGGAGGAGGGCCTCTTGCCTTTCATAATTGGTTGATTTGACAGTTTATAGCGCACCTTTTACCTCTAGCAGTCACGAAACGCCTGCAAATGTAAAAAAAATCGTTGAAAATTAAGCAATTAATGAAGATTAACCTCGCCCGCCATATTATCTTAAACATTATGCGCCATTCAATTGTTGTGATTTTCTTTTCTTGTAGCGGGTACACCGAGTGCGTCAAGTGGCTTATTGCTAACAGAGCCAAAGTGGATGTACTTGATAACAACGGGCGCACGCCACTAGACATTGCAGAGGTAATAAACCAAACCTTGCTTTACTTGTACTTATGCTGCCCTCTTTCTCAGAAGATCTTTACCGACAATGAATAACTCACAAAGCTGTCAGAACCGTTACTCGATTCTGTCGCATTTTGTGATCCGTATAGTCACTCCAAAGTTACTCAACTTCAGTTGTTTACCAAGGTTAATTTTAACCAGGGTGTGTGCAAAGATATCGGCACGAGTTAAATGTTGTTGGTTATTTCTCACCTTGAACATTTGTTTCTGAAACGACTAAATTAATTTGAGTTGCTTTTAATTATTTCTTTCTGAACAGGAATACGGGCATGAAGACTTGGTGAAACTCTTGAAGAAATTTAGTAAGTTAAAGTGTGTTGTACCTGTTTATAAAGTTGCCTCACTTGTTCAAGACTAGAGAAGTCCCTAAGCTCACAGCTTGTTCGTTGACTTTGGCGTATTAATACAAATAAATAAATTTGTGTAACAACAACAACAACATCCTTTATTTAAACACGATAGTATTTAAAGCAACAGATTTGCTAGAATTAAAAACATGCATTAAAAATTGTCAGTCAGGTGTATTTAACACACACGATACTAACTGGGAACACTATCCAGATCGAACTGGAATTTGGAGATGTTGGGTTTTGAGGAGAGGGGAAAACCGGACTACCCGGAGAAAAACCTTTCGGAACAGAGAAGAGAACCAACTCACGTATGTAGGACGCCGAGTCCGGGAGGTGGGAGGCGAGTGCTTTCACCATTGCGCCAACCCTGCTCCTTGCATTGACTACAAATTATCGCTACTTTATTGTCATTTAGAAACCGAACTCACTCGGCAGGACAGTACACTTTCTCAGCTGATGACCAGTGAAAGCAAGAGAAGAAAAAGGTAAGGCTGGAAAATTTTGTCTCAAACCTGAATCAATTTAACCAACTATTGCAACCCACACAAAACCAATTTTGTTTGACTGGACAGTTTCCTGGAGTCGTTATACGAAAGCCCATTACAGCAGCCAAGAATTAGGAAATAAGGCAATCAGAAATTGATACAAAAACATGCGCTTGTTCGTAAGCGCTTCGTTAAGCCACTGAAATCGCACAACTCCAGGACGCGTGACGCAAGATGCAAACGATCCACAATCGCGATTTATTTTCACTTTAGATCTCTGAAGTAGTTGTTTTCCTAGCAGTTAATGAGGTTGTAAATCCCCGAGCACAGAACTTTTATTTTTGCACACTGAGCCAGCAGTTGTCATCGTGACTCGACCAGAACCTGTACTCCATGAACTTTCACCTCAGCCTCTTCACATTAATGCGCTTGGAATCTGTCTGAAATACGAACGCTGCTTTACTTTGCTGTTGCAGTGTGGATTCTTTGGGAAGTGATCAGGATGGGGTCCCATCTAAAGTTTCCGACAGCGGAGTAGGAGGGCTGGAAAGTGGGGAGGACAGTTGGATCAGTGATAACGAGGTCAGTTCTGAGATAAACACCCTCAGTGCAACGAAAGGAGCAACGTGGCTTCGTGTGTTCAAAGTGGACTGTTGAAATAGAGTCAAAATTAAGGCGGCGTTTACACGAAAGCCGCAAATTCATTACACTCAGGATGGGCTGTGTTACTTAGGCACAAGTTTTTCACAGCGCAATATGTGATTAATTTGCGGAAATGGTTATTTGGGAATAAAGGATAAAACTAACAACACGTCCGTAAAATTCTACCGATAATTATTAATGTGAATTGGCTCACAAAATCAGAAACATGTTGCGTTAATCGTGGTTTGACTCAAATTTAGACTGAAAGACTCGAATATTAGGCATCGCTTCCAGTTTGTATGAATGCAAGACTCAAGAAAAAAAGTTTATTAAAGGAAAAAAAACATGTTTTGGTTTCCTAGGAGGACGTAACCATGGAAGGTATGAAGGACGTGCGACCAAACTCCGCCTCCAGGCAGCGGCCAGGCTCAGGGAGGGATCGACCCGAGTCAGCGTCACGAGCCAGAACAGACTCCATGACGACAATGGAGGTGTGTATATTACGCGTCACATTTGTTGCCCGGTTTTGTGCGCTGTTCTGTTGCGCATGACCGGCTGATGGAATCAGCTTTCATCCAGGCCTCACAAACGTAACTAACATAATAAACCAATCAAACGTCTCAACTGAAGACTGGACAGTGCGAAGCGCGGGAAAACAGGCATACGTCAGGCAAAGTCCGACCGGTTGTTTTTTCGCTGCACCTGAATGCTTGTAAATAGCATAGTTGCTTTGCTCTGATTGGTTAGAATATGCACCACTATAGTTTCTTTTGTTTACCAATAGTACATCTCTCTTAGAAAAACCTATTAAATCCAAATGTTATTACTGCCTTCAATGTGTAGAGGGAGTCGGCGTGAATGCGCATTGTGGCAAAAAAACTCACTGACTTTACTATTTGTTGCAGGACAAGAAGAAGATCTTTGACAAGCAGCAAAAGATAATGAAGAAAAGAAATTCAAGTTTCTTGGACAGTATTAGGATGGAAGTGGAAAATGATGAAGACTTCTAGACATGTTCGCTGATCAACAGTTTTGTTGAGCAAGTGTACTGGACAAGATACGCCTCATTGCTTTCACAAGAGTGATGCAAAAACACGAGAACTAGAAACACGCACGAGTTCTTTAACTGGTACTCTGACGGAATGGATTTGTGCTTGATTTCTATCGGAGACAAGCCTTTGTAAAGAAAGCCACAGCTTGTTCCTCCAACCTTATTGTCATGATCTTTTGTCTCTAAGAGACCCGCCGACAAGGTCTTTTCGATGTCTCGTTCAAATGACGTGCCGTTACCTTGATACACTGAGGTGAAACTTAGGGCATGCGAAGTGGTATGCAAGAACGATTTATCCACTGATTCGACAACGTTATTCAGTCGTTTAGTATTAAGAGTGTGGATGTACAACCCACGCACGCTACTAGTTAATTGTTTCGCCGCACGTCTGGATCTCTTGCTGCATGACCATTTATCATAAACAGCCGATTCCAGCGCTGTTTGTAGATAGAACATTTTGTAGATTATAGACTATATGATAGTTGACCGTACACGCGTCGTGATTTTGATCGTGTACAATTCACCGCATTCACTTTTATAGACATCCGATAGAAGTGAAAATTGAGCACGCCAGGTTGTTTAATAATACTAAGCTGACAATAGTAGTAAGGTAGAGATGGGGCAAAACACCAGTGTCCTTTATGATTTTGCGATGACAGTAACTGAGCATTATAACGATTTACTCAAACGCCTTTTACCAGTGTAAAGAAAACGCTCGATTAGATTCCCTTCGTAGCAAAGGTGTAAAGATAAAAATGAGAGGAGGCTTATTATTTCTGATCTTCTCAATATGCTCCTTGGGGACATATTGCATTTCAGTGAGAAGACACTGTTCCAGTGTTCGTATGGGCTTTGCTATTTTTAGTTCGTTTTTTTTTTCCACCAATCAAGCGCAAAAGCAATGGGCAAACCAACTTGAGGCGGTCAAGGTTAACATGGGTCGTTTACCATTTGTCAACAAAAACTGAAAAAAACGGAAAAGATGCAAAACCTCAGACGTATTCCTCATTTTCCATTCCAATCAAAATGAACGGAAAATTTTCTGTACCATATGTCAAACCATGCTTGGCCCGGTTCGTTTTCGCGCGCTTTGAGGAGAAAGCCAGAACCATAGGGAGCGTTCCATTCCAACCGTTCTTTTTGTGCAAATGGTAACGGCTCTCGAACTAGCCAAACCGCTTTGAAAGGAAAAGCCTGTACCATTGTGAGCGTTCCACTCCGACCGGTTTTTTTTTTTTTCGTGCAAATGGTAAACGCTCAAAATGTCCGCCTAACGGTGTGGCTCGAAAGTTGTAATTAACAGGTTGCTTTGCTTTGGTTTCCCGTTGCCGCGCTTTGTGATTGGTTTGTCCAACTCGCGCCTCCTTTTCAGCCAATCATAACCTGTTCGCAAGCTCTTCGTGGAGGCAACATCCAACTTTTGTTGTCATGTAATCTTAAAGTGAGGTTTACTCTTTCATGCATTGATCTTTTAGAAAAATTCTATTTATGAACCAACAATTTAATATTGTTGCCTTGTTTGCGAAAAAGAGATGACAGAAATTATTTATCATAAATGCATCAGAGGAATTTTATTACTTTCAATGACCTTCCCGGATTTGACAAATCGTTGCTCAAAGCTTCCCATGTTGTGAGACGAGTCGACGAAACAAGTGTTACACTGCCGTGTATTGATCAGGTAATATAATTCTGGAGAACTCATTTGAGAGAAAACAGACGTTTTAGCTGTTGTACAATAACAAAAGATTTTTAAATGAAACAGACTAATCGACTAGAGGAAATTGTCTTAACTTGGGTGAAAGAGGGAGTTACCCCTCCCCTCGCATCCAGTTTTCGTGCAATGAGGCATTTATACCGCATTACTTCACCCTCCATCATCTGTCGCCCAGAGAAAATACTGGTTCTTTATTCGTGTTTCGGTACCTAAAAGTATTGGCGGTGCCTTTTCTGCTTTCTCCACTTTAGTCTCCGTTTAGATACTTTCTTGAATCGGGAAGTGGACAGAACGTTGGAAATTGACAGCTGTCAAACTCCAAGCGCCTCCCGCCTCCACATACTGTAATCTACAGCCAAGAAAGCGGTTTGTGGATTGCAGAATTAATTAATTAAGAAATTTCTATAACGCATTTTCCTAACGCCCAAATGCGCTTTACAAAGTCAAATACATCATAATTTATACAGTAAAAACTACAAATATGAGAAATGTCGAGCCAAACTGAGAACGAACTTCGGAGATTGGTATGTTCATTCTTGAGGCCTTTTTGTCTGTGTTAACTAAATATTTACCGGTTCTTCCATGGGAATGTGGGAAATTGACAGCTGTCAAGCTCTGAGCGCTTCCCGCCTCCTCATGCTGTAACCACATTCGTTCAAATCCAGGCAAGAGAGTAGTTTGCAGATTGCAGAAATGTCGGGCCAAACTGAGAACGAATTTCGTACTGTAGCTACAGCGGAGTGCTCTCGGAATTTGGTATGTTAGTTCTTGAGGTTTTTTCAATGTGTTAATTGATTTAGATCTTACGTGGGAATTTTTTAGCAGTTTTGGTGTAAGAACTTAAGCTTGCCTTTACCGAAACTCGAAGTGTCTGGGTCTGCACAGCTGTCGCGTGTTTCTTGCAATTAAACTTATAAAGTTTATTTCATCTCAAGTGAAAATACAAAGACCAGTCATGAAGGAATCCAAAACTTCGCGTGAATCTTAAGGCGCAAAATAGACAAAATATTCCGTATAGATTGTTTCACAACTCAATATGCATGAGCTGCAGCTTCGGGAAACTGTCAAGGTATTCTTTTGAACAAATTCAAACATTCGGATTGTATTAGCCGTAAATTCCGCATTCATACCAACTCCTCGTAAATGTTTATCACTTTTTTGTATAGAAACGAAAGAATGGCTATTTTTCTTGCAACTCTTCGATTCTGTTATCTACCTACTGCAAGATTTTGTGTTGACACGCGGTGGGGTTGATAAAAAAGTTGTGCTTTCGCGAACGTCGAATGAATCTTATCGCTGTTTCTAACCTGGAGGTCCGACAAAATGTTCTTAAGTTATTTCAAAACAGTAAAAACAGAGAACGGAAAAAAGTGAATGAATCAGTGAGGTACCAAAAAAAGAAATGGGTGTAAGCCTCTTCACCAAAACTTACAGCTTCATAAAAGGTGTGGAATTTTCTCAGTTCAAGGGATGCAGCTCTTTACTTGTCTTCTGTTTGGCCGGATTTTTTTATTTTTGTTTTTGTTGGGATTTCATTGTACTGTTATACTGTCTGGAAGGGTTTATCTCCAAGCTAAAGATCGAAAAACGCTGACTCCTTGACCTCCCTTCATCTCGCTTAACAATCACAGAATATGTAAGAGATATGCTTTGTGAACACTTTGATCACCAAGAAGAAAATACTTTGATATACGCGGTCACATTCCCTAAGGTAGTACTCTCAGAGCTACCAACAGAGCAATGAGGAGAATTCAAACATTGATAGCCTGCAGTCTGAGCACTGTGTACTTTCTTTCTGTTTTCCTCTGGCAGCAATATAACTTCTTAAACTCACCTGTGCCTTTCGAGTGTCCTGAATCAATTTTGTCTCCTCCCTTGTCGTCATCAACATCCCAAGCAGAGCGTCTGGATCCTGACAACAGAGTGTTTACACCGATCCCTTACCCACCCAGGGTATCAACTCCTTATCCTGTTATCGATTCTTTGTCCTCTGGAAAAGGTACATAATTTGGGAAAGTGTAAGGATATAGTAATGGTAATGGATTTATTTACTGCACATATCACATAGTTTCATGACGGTTTACAATTCTTCTCTGGCAGCCACTATCAGTCCATATTTGATCTCACCCACTCACCCAACCCACACATGAATGTCAAGACAGATGAAAGATAGACTACCACACCAGGAACTACGTCCCCTATGTAGTTGTTCCATGGCCTCATGGAACCAAAATTTCATTTCAATCTGTTTTTAGTTAGAGGGGTTTCAGTTGAGAATCAGGTTCAAAATTATTTTTGAGTTTGTTACAATTTTACTGTACTTTGTTCTGTGATTGTTTAATAGAAAAATTTATACCTTAACCTTTTTCGCACATAATTAGATAAAATGAAGCAATCATAAAGGAAAAAACTTAGTGTAAACAACATTACTTCTGGAAGTAAATTAGTCTTATTTCTCATCTTCAAGAGTTATCTTCCTCGCAGCTCTTACAAGGTCTCATCTGACTGGAGACCACCCTTCAGGTGAGACAAAAGAACAAACAACGGAAACAATGGACCCTAGCCCTAAAACAATAGGGCTGTGACACTATCCCCGCCACTGAAATTTAGAGCAACTGAGAGTCGAAATCAGTTTAAAATTGACAGTTGAAAGAAAACCTTGCACCTCTTTCTTTGCCAATTTAGGTAAAACCAGCTAATTATTCAAGTAAAAAAATCAATTGTAAAGAAAATATCCTGTTTATTTATTTATTTATTTATTTATTTGAATAGACTGGCCAGGCCTATCGCCAGAAAACAGACTTTTCTCATCATCTTGGGGATATGAGTCCACACTACATATTGGCCAGCAGTTCCAAGGTGGAGTGTTGCCATTGGTAACAGGCAATTCGCACACTGTTCATCCATATGCATTCTCGCAAAATTGGCACCAAGCTGTCACCTCACCACAGAACTTCAGGTTAATATTATATTTTAGAGGACCCCATAAAAAACACTTTCTAGTGATGGAGGCCTCCTCTTAAAAGATATATTTTATCATTATCATAATCATATTCTCAGTGTATATTCTCCCGCCTAACCCCACCTTAAACTAGTGCAGTACTTTTGATGCACCTGGATAAATTTTAATGTAAAAACCTATTTTATCCTGATGAATTTGAACCTCAGTTATACACTAGTCTGTGTGAGAGTCCACTGACCTTCATTACTGGGAAACAGTGTAATGAATTGTATTTACAGTGATTAAAGAGATGGGCCAGGGCTTCCACTAATTTTTGAAGTAGGTGGGGAATGAGAATGCAGCTGTTGTGGTATGGTCAATATTCTGTGTAATCTATCTATAAGTTAGCTGGAGATTTAACTCAGAATTTTGGTGGGGGGAGGGGGGGGGGGATTCCCAGCTCCTGGCCTTTATTAAGCCCTATGGGGCACTGGAGTAGTTCATTTCTGAATAAAAGAAAGAACACTTTCTATTGAAAAAATTTACCCTAATGCAGAATTAATTTGAATTCATTTACCCTAATGCAGAAATGGGTTCTTGAAAATTGTTGGGATTGAGGCCTGCAGAACCCCAGTGACAAATTGACCATCTAGACATCATGTTGCTTCATGCCAGTTTTACTTATGATACATTATGAAAAATAACAAGTCATTTTTCTTTTAGTTTCCACAGCAATGATTTCTGGTATCCTGGTGATTCTTCACTAACAGAAGGGGTGACGTTATATCACACATTTATTTAAAAAATAGAAGATATTGGTTTTTATTAAAATTATAAGAGCAAGCTGTACTTACATTTTTTTTTACTGCTCCAGGAATGGATATTAATTTGCTTTGCATTTGCTAATGATTAATAGTTTGGTACTGTCGGTGAGGAAGTGATGTTATCGAGCAGGATTCCAGAGTAACTTCAAGTACAGAATTAGGTAAAAGAACTGTGTCCTTTAACAACAACAATAACAAAAACAATTTATAAACCACAACACATTTACAATACTGGCTACCTGCAAGTAGTCGAGATATTCGAGGTGGTTAAGGGTAACTGATTATAACACAATGCTTAAAAAAGAAAACAAAGGAAAACAAATGTGTCAAGCTTTAATAGTAAATTACCAAGTAATATAAATTAGTGAAAGGAGATTTGTAATAAATTGAATGAAATTCTAATTACAAGCTACAGATTGTCGGTTTCTATCATACACTTGTCTTAAAGTTTAATACCAATAATAAAGTTATTAGACATGTTATTTATTAAAATAACTATAGTTTGCTACATATCATTTACAGATGCATCATGGAAGCAGGAGTTGTTCCTTCCTCCTGTCGCAGAACTGTTGAATTCATCAGTAAGAGAACAATATCTATTGATTTTTATCCCAATTTAAATACAGCCAAAGGTCCTGTAAGCAAGCAAGCAACCATGGGACCAAGTGCAACTCTATTTGTTTTTAGTTTCTTTACTGCATGTATGGTAAGTAAAAAATGTGTTTACTATTAATTTTCAGAATGGAATTATAAAGTGCGAGGGGCTTAGTCCAGTGGAAATAAAAATAGCAGATAGGAAACATCAGCAGAATATTCAGCCAGGTGCAGTATGCATCAAACCGAAAAGAGCCATTTCAAGTGCTAATGTCGCTGGTAAAGGTAGTGTAAACTACATTTACTCCTTTACAGTACTATACTTACTGAAACAACCAATCATACATGGCACATAATTTATGTTACACCAACAAACAAATGTTAAAATAAATACACCCCTGAGAACATTTGACTGTACATGTGATAGTATGGACGGGAGATGTTTTGACCTGAAAATCTTGGTTTTTATTGGTTGAAGTAAAGACTATAAAATCAATGAGCCAATCAGCTACAAGGAGGGAAAAGGCTACCTAGAGAGAGAGATTTATAGACTGGAGAACTGTTGTAAGGGACCTTTACATCTGTTGGCCAGGAGTTGTAGGGGTCTTAATGTCAGACAGACAGCCAGTCAGTCAGTCATCCTGTCTGTTCGTCCGTGCTTTCTGTCTCAGTCTATGAACATTATATATTTCTAAGAAGTTTCTCTTTATTGACCAAGAAGCAAGAACTCAGACACCATGGAAATTAAAGAACCTTAAATCAACTGCAGTGGTTCAAAGGGCAAACAAGAGAAAAGGAATTAAACCAAGGAAAATAGTGAATCCACTTGTGTACTCCCATCAGAAGACAGTGTAAGTATGACATTCATAGTGTGTACTTTGTTGCATTCATGTTTATGACTTACAGTTATGTGGAGACAAAGATGAATTGATTCCAGCCAAAGGAGTTCTCCTCTCGATAATACTTTTGGATATATATATATATATATTATATATATATATATATATATATTATATATATATATATATATATATCAACCTATGGATAAAACAACACGTCCAGCGTCCTAAAATGGTTTGACAACCTTGAACAAAAGGAAACACTCTCGTTCATATGTTTTGATGTCTGTGATTTCTATCCGTCCATCAATGAGAGGTTGCTTTCCAAAGCGCTTGACTTTGCCAGCAATTACAGACACATCAGCCCACATGAACGTGACATCATTATCCATGCAAAAAGATCACTGCTGTTCAGCGATGACAAACCATGGGAGAAGAAGTCATCACACGACCTATTTGACGTCACCATGGGTTCTTTCGACGGTGCTGAAACATGCGAGTTGGTTGGGGTGTTACCTTTTGTCACGCCTTACCCAAAGGTACGGCAACAGCATCGGTCTGTACCGAGACGACGGGCTGGCAGCGTTCAAGAACAAGCCACAGGATGTTGAGCGAATTAAGAAAAATCTGTGTAAAATTTTCCGCGATAACGACCTAAAAATTACAGTAGATGCCAACATAACTCGTGTAAATTTTCTTGATGTCACCCTTGACCTCAAAAGTGGAAAATATTATCCGTTTATGAAAGAGGGAAACACACCATTGTACGTTCATAAGCAGTCCAACCACCCACCATCTATTCTAAGAAATATTCCTGAATCCATCAACAAGCGCCTCTCCGAAATTTCATCCGACAAAGAATCTTTCGACAACGCCAAAAAGCCTTACCAAGAAGCTCTCAACAAAGTGGCTACAAGCATAAATTGTCTTACATCGACAGAACCAGCGAAGCACCAAGAGCTAACCGAAACCGCCAAAGAAACATTACATGGTTTAACCCACCGTACAGTAAGAATGTCGAAACGAATGTAGGCAAATCTTTTCTCTCCCTCATTGATCAACACTTTCCTAGATCAAACCCACTCCACAAAATCTTCAACCGCAACACTCTAAAACTGAGCTACAGCTGCATGACCAATGTCAAAAACATTATCTCCAACCACAACAAAGTTGAAATTAATAAATCCTTAAAGCCCTCAGATGAAACCAAAACCGCCTGTAATTGCCGGAACAAGACCTCTTGCCCCATGAGCGGAAATTGCAGCGTAAAAAAACATCATATACCAAGCTGAGGTCACCACACCAAACACAAGAGCGACATATATTGGCCTGTGCGACACTCAATTCAAGGAACGCTATAGAAACCATACGTGCTCTTTCAGGAATGAACGTTACAAGAATGCAACTGAATTAAGCAAATTTATATGGAGCCTGAAGGACAGAAAAGTTAATTATGAAATCAAATGGCGTATTGTAAAACAAGCAAGATCGTATTCAAACATTAACAAAAAATGTAATTTGTGTCTGTGGGAGAAGTACTTCATTATTTGTAAACCGGAAATGGCTACCCTCAACAACAGAAATGAACTGACATCAATCTGTAGACATTCGAAAAAATTTCTATTGAATACTGTATTTGCTTAAACCAATTGTATCTTGACACGTCACGCTAGAAGGTATTGTTCCTACTTTTCAAATGTGTATATCTTGTATGTATTCGTTATTTCTCGGGTAGTTGCCTGATGATTGTTTTGAGAGAAGCATGAAACTCGGAGTAGCAAATATATGTGTTTGATGTAGTCCGTCTCCACATACTTTCTTTCTATATATATATATATATATATATATATACTATATTATATATATATATATATATATATATATATATATACATATATATATACAGGGCTCAAAGTTTGCGACCAGCTGGTCGCACATGCGACTTGATTTTTTATCGTGTGCCTAAAAAATCATGTGTGATCGCACTTGCGCTCCTAAAACGCACGAGTTCAGTGCGACTGAGCTCATTGCTACTTACCTGACCATCTTCATGTACTCTGACTGGTTAGACATGAAAAGGAAGCTTGAAATAATGAATTCAAATAAAAACGTAGGTATGACACAATCTAGATCCAAACAATAAAGCTCCATCATTTCCCTTGCACCGGTGTGTGTTTTATCTGTCCTCCGAATGACATTTCCATTCAATCCCAGACTCTTCGGTTTTGTCAAGACTCCGCTGACACGTGCGAGAGAAGTCCACCTTCCAAAGCACGTGCTTCTCGCCGACAATCGAGTTTGCCGATGTCAACTTAAAAGAACTCTTAACTTACAAACCACACAATTAGCTTTTAACGAGTAATAGCTGTATAGCTTTCTCTCTCCGAATAATTGATCACAAGAAACAAATCCAGATGCTCTGTCTTGCGTGAAGAGATCGCTTTCTCCACAAATTTCACATCCTGTGACACCGTGGGAAGAAGCGTCGACTTCAGCACGTCAACTAGATTGCAAGGAATTGTCCCAATTCACATCAATTACGGTGTTGACTGATGTTTATGTTATAGCTAAATGATGAGTTGGTCCTGGACTACTATAATTATGCTTCTGAAACTCCTTCGGCGAATTTATGGCACATGTCTCGACCGTTAACACTGAAATTTTTACTGAAACGAATAATCACTGTATCTCTTGTGGTATATCACGGCCAGAAGACCCGGCTTTAACTTAAAACGAAAGTGCATTGCACATCAAAATGAAAATGGTTGTGAGCAGTAAACTAACAGTGTATATTGTCTTAGTTATTCATGTTAATTTCAAAGGAAATGGAATGTGAAATTTTTCTGTCATCTTTAATGTGACACAAAGTGTAATACTTGTTGAGATTGCGGAGAAGGTTGATTTAAAAAAAACGTAAATTGTTATCTTCAACGTACAATAAGAACCAGAAAGGAACAAACACAGAATTGAAATAAAGATAACATACTGATAAATGATTACTTATATACAAGGACTGAAGCTTTTTGTGCCACCAGTATGGCTATGCTCCTAACATTTTGGCTGTGCGCCTAAATTTTTGACAGTGCGCCTATAAATTTACTCCTGGTAGCACAAGTGCCCCCAAAGCCAAAAGTAAACTTTGAGCCCTGATATATATATATATATATATATATATATATATATATATATATATATATATATATATATATATATATATATATATATATATATATATATATATATATATATATATATATTCACCCTGAGGAAGACTGTTCTACACAGTCGAAATATAGGTGGTCCTTGAAAATGTTTTTTTCCCTTGTGTTTATATATAATATATAACATACATACATACATACATACATACATACATACATACATACATACATACATACATACATACACACACACACACACATAACCTGCGAAGCAGTCGATTCCTTGCCAAACGCTGCGCGGGAAGATTGAGCAAGCAAGCGGGCGAACGAGCGTGACACTGCGGTCAGAAAAAAAAAATGGAAACAAGCAGGGAGGGGTGGGGGGCGAAGGAATCGCCTGCAATCAATCCCACACATTTTACCAAACGCCGTTCGCCCACGAACGGGGAGAAATGATGCATTTTTATTGGTTAGTGGCTTGTCAGTCAAGAAGTAAATCAGAAATTTGACAGTTCATGCATAAATCCGACATCAGAAACACGACGAACTGAGGAATCTTTCAAATTTTCTGTTCAGGAAACTTTGAATGATCTTTCGCAAAACGGCAAACAAATTTGTCTGAAACCGGAGCAAGAGGCCTGCAATTTTACCAGCTGACTTTGGTAAAAGCGCCATCTTATCTATCAGATACTTGCGAGAGTGAAGGAGAAAATATACATACATACATACATAAACTTTATTTTCTCTCGAATTTCAGTGTAGCTTGCAAGAGCTAATATCTTCGAGAAAACATAAAAAGAAGGTATATATATATCTATACAAAACAACTAAAATACACAGTATTTACAAGTATATATTACATATCATTAGAAAAAACAGCAAAAGTGAAAATAAGCGAAAGCGATTACACAAAGATACGGCCCTGGATTTCCCTCTTAAAATCAGTAAATGCACTTGTACGGATAGAGTTAGGCAGTGTATTCCATAGCTTAGGTGAGAAGTAAGAAAACGAATTAAGGCCATAACTAGTTGTTCTAGGTTTTCTAAGTGACAGTATGTTATCACCGCGAAGATTATAAGAAGAGGACCGAAGTGAAAACATATCTTTCATATAAGCCGGAAAATGAGTGAAAAATAGGCTCTTATATAATAATATAAGGAGTTTCTGAGCGCGCTTATTGCATAAGGAATTAGTATTGACCCTAGTGAGAAGGCTATCATACGGAGACAAGTAATTCCCAAGTATAAGTCTAAGTATTCTCTTGTTTAGCGCCTCTATCTTATTCGTATTTCGCGTCCCACAAAAATGCCAAACTGAAGAACAGTAGCCAAAATAAGGTAAAATGTACGCTTTGTAAAGCTTAAATAGGGTGTCCCTGGGTATAAGTTTTCGAAAGCGCAGCATAACATTAAATTGATTATTGATCCTTTTGCATAAATTGGATATGTGACTAGAAAAGTCCAGCTTATTATCTATTTCCATTCCAAAAATCTCTAATGTGTCCTTTACTGGGAAGGAAAAACTATAGTCCGTATCACCAAGGACTAGACCCTGGTGCTTGCTCTCGTTAACTAACATTCCATTTTCATGGTACCAGTGATTGGCCACCTTGACATTATGAGATAAGCATGCGTCTAGAGTCGCTGGATCGACGTGGGAATAATATACCTGATGATCATCAGCATAAGCGTTCAGCTTGGCCGTCTTGATGTGGAAGAAGAGATCGTTGATAAAAAAGTTAAATAGCATTGGACCTAACACACTCCCCTGCGGGACCCCACGTCCGACACTTTTCCAGGCGGAGCAGGTGTCCCCAATCTTGACTCTCTGAGATCTGCCAGAGAGATAGTGCCTGAGTAGAGTGCAACTTTTGTCATCCATACCGTAGGCCTTGAGCTTGGAAAGGAGGTGTGGATACTGAATAACGTCAAACGCTTTGGAGAGATCCATAGAGACCACCGCAACGAGCTCCCCTCTGTCACGCATCATCCTCCAGTCTTCCGTCAACCTCAACAGTGAGGTCTCACAACTATGAAACTTCCTGTAAGCGCTAATGAAGTCTGAAAGTATTTCAAGATAAAATTCATACATCTGCCCTGCCAGAAGCCTTTCGAAAATGTTGTTCAGAGCGGGGAGCACAGTTACGGGCCTATAGTTGACCTTACAAAGCTCGTCGTCCTTTTTGAATAAGGGAGTCACCGTGCCCATCTTCCAATTTGCAGGATAACAGGAATTTTCAATGGAATAGTTAAAAATGCTTGTAAGAGGCCCGGCAATAACAACTGCCGCGTCTTTCACCAGCCGTGGTGGGATCATATCGTGACCAGGCGACTTGTGCACATTGATCTCTTTCAGTAAGGTTTCAACCTGAGGTTTACTTGTGCGATGAAAACTGAAGCAAGCGAGTTCGTCTGCCCCCCTGTTTTCAAAGATTGCTTTGATACTTGGATGATTAACAAAATCCTCGCCATAATCCTCTTCTTCTCTCAGAGGTACATTATCAGCGATGTGAACAAAATGTTCATTGAACAATTCGGCAATTTTCTTTTTGTCAGTAATAATCCTGTCTTCTTCTTTTAAGATGATACCATTGGCTTGTCTACTTTTAGTATGCAAAAAAGGCGGAAGGTAGACCAGAACTCGCGTGGGTTATCAGGCTCTGTTGATTTCTTTACAAAGTGCTGTTTTATCGCTTTTCGCCTGAGAGAGGTGCAGGTGTTACGTTGAGTTTTGTACGCCACGTAATTTGCATCCGTACGATTGCGCGTGAATATTTTCCACAGTTTATTGCGGTGTCTAATTGCTTTCCTCCATTGTTCTGTCATGTATGGCACCTGATTGCCTCGCACCATTGTTTGTTTAACGGGGGCGTGCCTATTTATAACATCTAGAAACAATTGTTCAAATGCGTAAACCTTATCATCAAGTTCATCAAACACGTCAATGATGTGGAAAGGCACAATTTGCATATCACGCACAAAGTTCTCCTGGCTAAAATTTTTGAGACTACGAAAACAAATCTTGCGTGATCGAGCCCTTGGTGCCGATGATCGTAGGATTGTATAAACCAACGAATGATCGCTGATGTGCGTATCCACTACGCCAGATGCAACAATATTTCTCTTGTTATTTGTGAGAATTAAATCGAGAGTAGTTTGAGATGTCCTGGACTTTCGAGTCGGCTCAGTAATCAAGCAATGCAGGTTAAAAATATCTAACATATCTAGTAGAGTTCTACCGTTTTTTGGTGGTTTATCCAGTTCTGAAACGTCGAACATCAGCATTAAAATCTCCGTGAACAATATTCTACTCGTCAGTGTTGATGCTGCCTCGAATAGCGATGATTAAGCTCATGACACCATTGTGATTTCGGAATCGACGGAGGCCGGTAAATTCCACAAACAGTGATCCAAGCTTTACCAAGCTTAATCTTGAGAACGATAGATTCAGTCTTAAAACTTGACCACTTTTCGGAAGGGAGCCTTTTTATCTGCTTGACTCGGATAAAGCAGATGTCACTCCTAACATACACCAATAAACCGCCGCCGCCTACCTTTCTGTCACAACGACACAATCGAAAACCATTGACATGAAACATACTGTCCGGAAAAGTCGCGTCAATCTTGCTCTCTGATATAATCAGCAAGTCGAATCTGCCAGAAAGAAGCCAAGATCTGATCTCATGAAATTTGAATCCGCCAATGCTGTTAGCGTTAATGTGTCCCAGCTTAAAGTTTGAAACATTATTCCTGGCAATTTGATCAAAGTCCGACCAGGTCTCGTCCACTGACTCCGACTCTACTTTATCTTGATTTTCTTCTTCGAGAGTAGAGTTTTCAAAGAAACTGTCACTAAGTGGAGGTAGAGAGCATCTAATGCAGTACCATGTTGGAGACTGTGCCGTAGAATAGGATCGCAACTCCTTGAAATTCATGCCAGTGCACTTCCTGTGATAAGTGTTGATACAACCACTGCAACGGACACCATTTTTATTTTTCTTCAGAGCTTTTTCGCATCCAGCACATAGAGATCTTGTATAACTGGATCCTTTGACCGGTCCAGGATTATTAGGGACATCGCCTGACAGTTTGAGCAACTCAAACTGTGTTGTAGCCGAAGCATTACGATAGTAAGCAACTCTCTGTCCTGAGTACCTCTTTGCTCTCGACCTTGCATAAACTGCTGTTGGGAATCTTGCTAAAAAGCAACTCGATCTGGCAAAATCCAGTCTAGAAAGAGCGCACACACCGACGATGGTGTTTTTTGCCTGAGTATTCTGAGAGAATTCCATTCAAGTCCGCAATACGACAGAGATAAAAGCACAAAATAGAAGAGCGCCATGTAGACACGTCTGTCCGCCATATTGTAATAAAACGGGGAGAAATGATGCATTTTTATTGGTTAGTGGCTTGTCAGTCAAGAAGTAAATCAGAAATTTGACAGTTCATGCATAAATCCGACATCAGAAACACGACGAACTGAGGAATCTTTCAAATTTTCTGTTCAGGAAACTTTGAATGAT
>JAEMWC010000743.1:0-27500 GCA_016490735.1 Pachyseris speciosa
AACATCGTGGATATATGCTTCCCAAAGAACCACATATTACATAAGATTTTCAACAGACACACACTTAAACTCAGCTACTCGTGCATGCCGAACATAAAATCCATGATCGCGTCACACAACAAAAAGATTCATCCCAAAAACACCAACGGTGCCTGAAGATCAACAAGAAAAGGAATGCAACTGCAGAAAGAAACCCGAATGCCCCCTTGAAGGTAAATGCCTCCAGACCAACGTTGTCTACCAAGCAACAGTGACAACAGAATCTACAACCGAATCCTACGTAGGATTAGCATCAAACTTCAAGGAACGTACAGGAACCACATGACATCATTCCGACACATCAAGCGAAGGAACGAAAACTGAATTATCCAAACACATATGGACCCTGAAAGACGCAACAAACCCTTTCACATAAAGTGGAAAGTACTAAAAACATGTAAACCTTATGATAATATCACGAAGAAATGTAGCTTGTGTCTTTACGAAAAGTTCACTATTATCTGCAGGAAAAAATTGTGCACCCTAAACAAACGAAACGAATTAGCAAGTTCTTGCCCTCACAGGAACAAATACGTACTCAGAAACTTTCGAATACCATAGCGTAACTGTTAATTTACAGCACGCGCAAGGCGCGCGCTCACGCAACTATTTGTTTATATTGTCAGCATTCAAATTTAACGGTCATTCGTCGCTATTGCCTGATGAGTGTAGTCAGTATTTGGCTATACGAAACAGAGCTGTTGCAATAAAGCGATTATGAATCACTTCTGAAGTCTGGAAATCTTTACACAAGAATGTTTACAGCTCCTGAAAAGTTGAGCGCTCCACGAAAACCATTCTTCAAACATTGATTGACCTATTATATATATATATATATATATATATATAATATATATATATATATATATATATATATATAGACAAGGTTAATTTGGGAACAGAAATCATCAACTAAGTAATTAAGTGAAAATGTGGCTCAGCCAGGAATCGAACCTGGGTCTCCAGATTACCGGTCGGATGCCTTAACCACTAGGCCACTGAACCAACCACACCGGGTTGACACATATTTTTACTGTACAACATATACACAGTGTGGCCTTATTTTTATGGTAAGGTCCTAGGAGACAATTTCACACATTTTCTGCAACCAGGATCACGTCACTACTCCCCGATCGATCAGCGATGCAAGGCCAAATCCCCTGGAAATTAATTAAGTACAGTAAGGTAGGGAGGGGATATATTAGCAACTGATTGCCTTAATTACTTAGGATCACCAGCCTATTCCCGTTTGGATGGCGATTCATTAGCGATTTCTGAGAAATACAAACAGACAAGGTTAATTTGGGAACAGAAATCATCAACTAAGTAATTAAGTGAAAATGTGGCTCAGCCAGGAATCGAACCTGGGTCTCCAGATTACCGGTCGGATGCCTTAACCACTAGGCCACTGAACCAACCACACCGGGTTGACACATATTTTGGGTAACCCTAGCACTCAGCTATGGTTGCTCTACTGCTAGGGTAACCCAAGCTGCCTTGTAATCACGCTGATGAAAAAAAAAAAGAAAGAAGAAGAAATGTGAAGGCGCTAGGGTAACACTCCTGCTAAGGTACCCCTAGCACGTGCTACGTGCTACTGACTAGCTACGTGCTACTTTCTGCAGTGTTCACGTGGTAAGTTTGGTGCCATCTTTGAGTCTTCCTCACTTGTTCGGCGTTTTGACAGTCGTTTTAATATTGTTTTCGTACAATTTTGTGATTAACAGAAGCCTAAGCGCTTGTTGAAAAGAATGCCGAATTTTTGGAACGGACGTATCCAGGATTCCGGGGGAAATCATCTAAGAAACGCCTCCAGCGTCAAAGGCCAAATGTAAAATTTGATTAAGGGGCGTGTTTTTCAACATACGCGCTCCCAAGACAAAATATTCAGATCTAACCAGCTGCATATAGCCATTAAATGGCCTTTTTTCAAGCAGAGGTTGGTATAGCTTACCACAAAGCTTTCAAGCCACGTGAGAAATACACCGATAAACAATCGATATTTCAATTCAGGTCACACTTAGGCTACGGTTAGATGATTACAATATTCAAATTAAGTTTCAAAGTTTGAAACCAATAATGCAGTCCGTTCGCGATAAATCAAACCTATTGTCGAATAATAGGCGGCACGTGCTGAGTATTTGACTTCAAATATATCGTTTTGTGGCGCTGTCGTTCCCGTTCTCTTTATCGTTGCCCTTTTTCGCAGGAAAAAAATAGTCTAAAGATAGATCGGTCTGCAAGAATGCCGTGGCATTGGCTTGGTATGGGAGTTATACGAATTCCTAGTGATGGGCGCCTGTCCGCCCCTACTCGTAATGAGGGCCATGAAATAGCTTGCCCAGAGGTGCAGGGAGAGGCAAGCAGACTGGTTCGACAAGAATGAAGGCATTTCTTGGCGTGTTAGTTTAGTGACCCGCAGTTTGACAGGTGAATTCAGTGAGCATTCACTTTATTGAAAAATGTAGCAAGGATGCCAGTACTGTCTTTCAAGCCCTGCAATACGCGTTAAAAGCATTTAAGCCAGAGCATCCTGACATAACAAGTGCAGCACTCAGACAAGACAACGCTGGATGCAACCACAGTGTGGCCATACTTTCAGCATGCCGTCTGATGGTTCAACGAAAGGGCTTTAAAGTCGATGAGTTCTTAACTGCTCTGCAGATTCAAGGCTACTTTTCTCAGTTGTGTAAGCCTTTTAAGGCACGCCAAAGCCCCTCAACCAGTGACGACACGTTAACCAATGGAAACGACGTCCAGGCGGTCCAGGACGCGGAAACCTACTCGTCTGCGCATGCTGCTCTTCCATCGTGTTTGACACGCTTAACATTTGCAACTTGTGCGCAACAACTGAGGCTGACCCGGCTCAGCGTGGCACAGATGTGTCTGATCGGCAACGACTATACTACATCATGGACGTAGAGATATCGAAGTCAAAGAGAAAAGCCCCGTACGTCAGTTTTATTCACGCTCTGGTTGGATCTTGTTATTGTACTAAGACGTTACAAGGAGTACTTACCATTTACGGGAAATACCCAGAAATTCCGGAGAAAAAATCAAATCTGTAAAGTTTTGAGAACTGATTTATGGGGCTCTCCTGGAGATGCTGGAACATTTTTACATTATCATCACTTCTGTTTGGCATCGATGCTGAATCGTGCAAAAATTTCCAACCGGATGAATCTGACATCTCGAGACAATGACAGACATTTTGCTTATTCAGTTATTGCTTGTCTAGCAGCTCTTCTTTGTTTGTTAGTTTTCGACATACGTTTAATATAGGGGTCTGGAACCGAGCTTAAGAAAAACATCTTAACAGTAAATCTATAAAAGAATACACCTCTATTAGACGTTTCGAATGCCAGGCAAAGATAGTTTTTCTCAATCTAGGTCGCAGACCCCAATATTAGAAGATTAGAAGTATATTAATAGTTTTCAAATATTGTAATGATCACTTTTGAAAACGTATGTTGCCTAGCATACGAAACGTCTAATAAGGTGTCTCCTTTTATCGATTTATTGTTAAGATAGTATTTATTGTCGTTTAGGTGCACCTCAACTACCATCACTGGCCACCACCACCACCTTCACTATTTGTTCTGAGCACGATAATTCAGTCAGTAGCTGTCAGCGGTCCCCTTAAGTAATACATGTAACGACATGTAACGCAATATTTGCCGTTGGCTGAATGTTATTCCAGTTTGAATTCAACCTTTACATTCATCGCTAATCTTCTGCATGTTAAGAAGCGATTTCTGAGCGAAAACTGTGCTTGTAACGTGCTTGTAAGGCGATAAACTCATACGAGACTGAAGAACGCAATTCATTTAAGGCAGTAAAACGCTTCGTCGACGACAATTGTTTACAGAACAGAACGCGGGAACATATCCGGGAACTTTGTACCACTTGCATAAGCCCCTCAGGGACTGGGACTTACATCGTCACATCTCCCTTGTTTTGACAAAATATAATAAATAAATAAAAGACAAAACAAAAACAGAAAAAGAAACAAACGACAACAAGCTAACAGAAAGAAAGAAAAACGAGATCCAACAACAGTCTCCTTGCAATAACTGACATAATATGATAATCGAGACCCACAAGACTTAGTATAAGAAATGCTCACTGTTCAGTCATCCTTTAAGTTTCTTAGACACTGAAATCGTTGAGGTAGGCTGGTCTCCGAACTGTTCTGCCGCTCCTGGTAGTAAGAGGAACAGGACTTCTCGAAGAGGCCGGCTGGGCGTCCAGTCGTAAGAACTCTGCTGTCACTGACGCATCGGGCTTCTGCACCGCTGGAGATGCAGAAGGTACAACTGCTGTGTCCTCTGTAAGGTCTAACGAAGTTTCGGGGTTCAGGTCTGTTTCTTTTGCTTGCACTGTCTCATCATCTGAGATGGGTTGGTAACTTTCGGAACCTTGTAAAGATGAGAGCGGTTGCGGCGATAGACCCTTCCATCTTCTGTGCGGAACTTGTAGGATCGTAACGCCACATGATCCTCCACTTGAGCCTTAAACCATTTAGACTGACCTGGCAAAGGTAGGACCCGTAACACATCTCCTTTCGTTAATGGGTGTACGACCTTAGCTCCTCGGTCATAGTAAACAGCTTGCTTGTGTTTCCTACTTTGTAATTTCTCCGCCACATTGGGCACAACTTTTGGCTGAAGCAGCTGATCAGCCATGGGGAGTAAAGAACGAGTCCTTCGTGAGTGAAGACGCTGTGCTGGGGAACTATCCATTCCTTCTGATGGCGTGTTCCTAAAATCCAGTAGAGACAGGTGTGAGTCATGGCCCGCATCTGCAGCTTTCTTTAAGATAGCCTTGGCTGTCTTAACACTGTTCTCCGCCTTTCCATTAGACTGTGGATATCGAGGTGACGTTTTGATGTGCTCAAACTGGAAATCTTTTGCGAAGCTTTGAAATTCAGCACAATCAAACTGCGGCCCATTGTCCGTAGTGAGCTTATCCGGCAGTCCATATCTTGCGAAATGAGGCTTCAACTTACTAATAATGTTATTGCAGGTCTTGGAGCTCAACACGTCCAGCTCCAAAAAATTAGAGTAGCAATCAGTGGTAACCAGGTAGTCAGTACCGTTCAGTTCAAAAAGGTCTGCCGAGATGCTCTGCCAGGGTCTAGTTGGTATTTCACGGCATACCAGCGGTTCTTTCTGTTGTGCCGGCTTGTAACTGTTACAGATGCTGCATCTTGAGATGAACTCTGGAATCTGCTTGTACATCATTGGCCAATAGAAAGCTTCCCTAGCCCTTCGAAGACAACCTTGGATACCCAGGTGGCTTGAGTGTATTTTATCAATAATGCACTGTCTCAGACTACGTGGTACCACAATCCTTTCACCCTTGAACACAACACCATCCTGTACTGATAGTTCCTCCCTGAAGTTAAAATAATCATGCAAAGAGGGGGGTACAGCTGCCCAACGCTCCGGCCAGCCCTCCTTAATGACGGTGGTTAACAACTCAAGCTCTGCATCACTTTCAGTAGCAACTTTTATTTCTGACAGAGTTGTTTGACGAATTGGCACAAACTCTGCCATATTCACATACTCAGCCTCCACTTCGGTTGGTGACCTTATGTCAGTAACACCCCACACATCTTCTTGGACTTCTTCATCCTGACAGGTTGAAGGGAGGTAAGCTCTGCTAAGTGGATCTGCAATATGCATATCGGCGCCCTTACTGTATGATACCTCTAAGTCAAACTTCTGTAACCGCAGTAACATTCTTTGCAGCCTTTATGGTGCACTCAGCAGACTCTTCTTCATTATGAATTCGAGGGGTTTGTGGTCAGTTTGGATGAAGACCTTTCTTCCATAGACATAGCTTGCAAACCTTTCAACACCGAAGACAATTGATAACAGTTCTTTCTCGATCTGGGCGTAATTAACTTCGCTGACAATGAGGGCTCTAGATGCATAGGCCACTGGATGGCCCTCTTGAAGTAAGCATGCTCCAAGACCACCCAGGGATGCATCACATTGAAGCACAGTCTTCTTCTCCGAATAAAAAACTTGAGCACTGGCGCTTTGGTTAAAACCTTCTTTACTTTCTCTAGGCACTTTCCATGGACTTCCTGCTCCCAAACAAATTCGTTTTCCTTCTTGACTAGATCTCTCAACGGCTTGACCAAGTCGGCGAGGTCAGGGACAAATTTTTGCAGATAATTCACCATGCCAAGTATTCTCTGGACACCTTGCTTGTCTGTGGGGCTGGCATGTCGTCAATGGCCCTCAGCTTACTTGGATCAGCGCCTAGACCCTCTGAAGATACAACGTGACCCATGTAGGTGACTTTCTTCTGTCTGAACTGCATCTTATCCGCATTTAACTTGATGCCCTTGTGCTGGCATCTGGTAAGCACCTCTCTCAGATCGCGGTCGTGATCTTTTAGTGCTTCCTCATCTGTGTCACCTGATCCAAAGACAAGGATGTCGTCTGCTATGACCTTCTGTCCTGGTAGCCCTTCAAGTGCTAAGTCAATTCTCCTCTGAAATTCCTCCGGAACTGGAGATAATCCAAACGGCATTCGAAGCCAGCGATATCTTCCCCAAGGTGTTTCAAAAGTGGTTGCAAGACTGCTCTGCTCATCTAATTGGATATGCCAAAAACCATTTTTGGCATCTAATACTGTAAAGACACGAGCCTTAGATAATAGGGGAAGGACATCATCTATTGTAGGCAGGGGATAATGGTTTCTGTGAAGCGCTTGATTCAGTGGCTTTGGGTCAATGCAAAGTCTGACTTTACCATTCTTCTTTGTTGTCACTATAATTGCTGAGATCCAATCAGTGGGTGTATCAACTCTCTGAATCACTCCAATGTTTGACAGCCTGTCCAGTTCTTTCTTAAGTGGCTCTTTCAGGGCAATCGGTACCCTTCCCGTCGGCAGCTGAACTAGTTGTACATTCTTGTCAATCTCCAGATGAAGTTTTCCTTCCAGTTTTCCCTCCCCTGAGAACAAATCTTTGTACTGAGACAGGCAATCCTCCTTTGTGAAAGCTTCACTTTCAACAACATGGCAGTTCATAGCAAGTATATTCTGTTTGTTAATGGTCAGAAGCTGTAGTTGCTCACTAGCTCTCAAACCAAGAATGGACTTGCACATACCGTCAACAATAAGAAACTCAATGCTGTACTTTTTTCTGCTCTTTGGTTGATTACCCTGAAACGTTTCTTGCCCAGAGGCTTAACTTCTGACTGGTTATACATAACCAGAATCACTGATGTTTTCTCCAGGTCATCTAGCCCGTTCTCTCCAAATAGGTTCTCCACTGTTTTGCTGGCCATGATGTTTACTGTTGATCCACAATCCAGCTGGAATTTCTCCTCCTGTCCGTTGACAAGTAGGGTGGCAAAGACTTGGTTTCGGCTACCGGTTGAGGTGACAGCATTGAGCTGTTCCTCAACTTCAATTACTGCTACATACTCTTCATCTTTAGATTCGCACTCCATGGACAAGACTTTTTTTCTTAGATTCATGACAGCAAACAGCAAAATGGTTAGGCTTACCACAGTTCTTACACGAGTTTCCCCAAGCAAAAGGGTGCTGTCTGGCACAAAACTTGCAGACCATCCTTTGACCTTTTGCCTCAATTGGGTTGCTGGCTGCTGGACTAGTCTTGTTTTTCACAGTAGGTGAAGTCTCAGAAGATCTGCAGATATCTAAACATTGACTTAAGGTGAGTTTACTTGTCTGGAGGAGTTTCTTACGAGCTGAGTTATCACCAATTCCAACCATCATTCTATCACGAATAAGCGAGTCGGTGAGGGAACCATAATTACAAGTCTTGGCGAGCTTCCTTAGTGCTGTGACGTAGGCATCAACTGATTCACCTGTCTCCTGGTCCCTGCGGTTGAAGACATATCTCACGTAAGTCTCATTGCATTCACCAATGCAATAGTTCTCCATCTTTTCGAGGATGATCTCTGGATCCTTTCTTTCGTCGTCGGTGTCGAATTCCATTGCATCGATAATATCCAACGCATCTGGGCCTATACAGGTGAGCAAGGTTGCGGTTCTCCGTTCCTTGTTCCTGTTCGGATTTTCCAAGTCTATGAGTTGAGCAGCGATCTCATAATTCGACCATGCACGTCTGAAGCGTTGCCACTTAACCTTGAGATTTCCACCACTTAATTCTAGCTTTTCAGGAAACGGTATATTTACAGGCACAGTGATCACAGTGGGTTGAGTACCCGGTAGATTCTGAGCAGAGGTAGTGCTTTCTACTTCTTCCGGAGGTGGCATATTCAATCCACACGAGAACAGCACCTACACGATACACAGAAGGACAGCAAAATTGGCTTTACACAACTCACCAAATCTGCTCCAGTCAGGAGGACGAGCGACAGAATTCAGCACAGTTTCTTCTGACAGCATGTAACGTGCTTGTAAGGCGATAAACTCATACGAGACTGAAGAACGCAATTCATTTAATGCAGTAAAACGCTTTGTCGACTACAGGTGTTTACAGAACAGAACGAGGGAACACATCCGGGAACTTTGTACCACTTGCATGAGCCCCTCAGGGACTGGGACTAACATCGTCACAGTGCGAGTAGCCATTATGTTGTTTTGATTTGATTTTAAGAGTGCTTCGAACTTGAGACTCGCAATTCAGTGTGGAACTACTTGTAGTGCTTGAGGTCCACAAAGCAAACATTTGTTAGTTTTCCTCGAAAATTAAAATTAATCAAGGAAAATATTATTGAAAACATTTTGGTGCTTGTTTGAATTTATTATTAAACCATTTTTGCTTTAAAAATATTTTACGTTGAGTTTATCTGAGTTTTTAGCAAGGGAATACCGTGACAGGAAAGCTCAAATTTCACTAAAGTACATATTGTATTTCGCGGCCTCAAAATTTTCCTTTTTAGTTGCCCATAGTTTTGAAAACGGATTTCCAAAGAGCAAAGAACACTCTTTCATGTAGTGTAAGTCTCTGAAATCTTGGCTATGTACCAGTCAAAGTTTTTCTCATCTCAATGTTGTGAATTTTGCCTTGCAAAAAATCGCTCAAAAAAATGTAAATAATAAAAAGTACCCGAAATGTTCAAGCTTGATTCCAAGTAAAAGTTAATCACTCAAAATGTGTATAACTGCCTACTTCTGGTAATGGTTTCTTAGTGGTCGGAATATAAATGTTTTGAATTCGAAAACGAGTTGTCAGCAATGTGCTGTGGGAGACCCGTAAAACCCGGTCCAAGAGCCCCGAAACCAAGATCATCTCTGTACGTCTAACATAATAATCGAATTGATGTTAAACATACATTTTTGGTAACAGTTTACCTACAGCTACGCTGTGAATTTTTTTGAGCCTTTTGATAATTTCCTTATTGTAAGCCGTTGGTTGATATTTACAGACCTCCACTCTTAAAAGTTTTGAGTTAAAAGTGTTATTGTCCTTATTGAACTAAAAATAGGCGTTAATGTATATTAGCGTAAATGGTTGCCTGTGCGTGTTAATGTATGTTAATGAATATGCAAAAAATGCTTAATGAATTTGTAATCAACGAAAATAAATGAAGATACGTAATAATAAATGTGTCTTAACGTTAATGAATGTGATACCTGCGTTATTGAAAATGAAATTTCTGGCGTTTGAGTGCCAACGAATAAGCCAGAAATTAAATATTCCTGCGGCACGAGAACAACAGGGCCAGGGCCTGGGCCCTTTAGCGAAGATGCATCATGGGTAAAGCGATATGAGTATTTAAGCTTGTGATTGCGCGTGGGTAATCATTCTAGGCCGACACTAACAGCTCTGTTGCTTGGTTTACTTATTTCGCGATGGACCAATCCCAAGTTGAGAATATCGTCGATGCTGCTATACTTAAGAACAATGAGAGTCTTCTCGACTCGATGAAGAAAGTTCTCGATAGTTCCTTGTCTGATATCAAGAGAGCTAACTCTGACACTGCTGACTCACATCTCCGCGAGATTAAAAAAAATGAAGTTTGAGGAACCTCGTCGCTTCAAGAAGAAAGCCAACGAGGACCAGTATAGGTTCAACTCCAAGCTTTCCGACGAACTGGGTGAAGCGAAATCTTCGTGCTCTCCTCCTAACTTGGCCAAGGTCCAAGAATCGCTTGAGAAAGGTGAGAGCTTGATAGCCGAGAGGCAGAAGCATATTCTATTAGCGGACAAGTCTGATTACGGCAGGATGGTTATCCAAAAGTACAAAAAGAACGATCTTGTTGATGATATTCTGATCATGAGAAGAAAATGATCAGGGCGGAGGCGAGAGCGAGAACTAGGCAGAATTCACTGAAAGGCAGGTCAAGAATGTCGGGAGACTGGGGCTGGCATGCATAGCGAGTAGACGTGTTTTCGAGAGCTCCGCTCTGGTTATTGAGTTATTTTTCTGGCAGCCTTCATTTCTTGTATATGGAATCCATCCTTTCTTCTTTGAAACGTACAATATCAGAGAGAAGCAATTCAGATTCGTCTGGGTCAAGTTCTCCGCGGGAAAAGCGTTTAAAGAGTTTAGCCGAGGAAGACGAGGTTCTCCAAGCCTTAAACATGGCCGGTAACGTTAGCGAAAAACTCAATAAAATTCTTGGGGAACTTAAGAAACTGGCGAAACTCGATGCAATTGAGGCAACGTTGAAGGATTTAACAAGCAGATTGGGGAACGTCGAATCAACTATCGACAAGATGAAAGAAGACGCACGTGCTGTGGAAAGTTCGATCAAAGGTATGGATAAGAGCCTTACATATCTCAACAAAGAAGTTGAAGAGCTTCGTGGAACGGTAGAAGACAAGGATAAGCAAATAGAATATTTGCACACGCAACACCTTTATCTCGAATCGTACAGCAGGAGAGAAAATCTGAAATTTTTTGGCATACCGGAAAACGAAGCCAGCGCTTCGGAGGGGAAGGATGCGGTTGGCACAATTGATGTTTTGTGTGAGTTTCTTCATGATGTCCTTGGCTTTGGGGATCCAAAGAGAAATATGGAGTTTCAACGAGTGCATCGGATCGGTACATCCGTACGTGGAAAGTCCACGCCGATATTAGCCCTTTTTTTTACGCTATCAAGATCGCGAGACAGTGCTTCGTGCTAAGTTTGAATTGAAAGACACTGAGTATATGATTTTGAAAGACTTCCCTCAGGAAATCATAGAGGAAGGCGCAAGCAAATGCCCAAATTAAAGGAAGCTAAAAAAGGGGCCAAAAAGTATCCTTTAGTAAATCGGAACCGGATAAACTCTTTATTGATGGCAAGTTCATTTCTGCGTAAGGGTTATATTATCTGTGACCTTTATTTGTTATAGCAAGGCTGTAAGGTGTTATTGTTTGGTTATTGTATATTATAACCATGCAGCAAAAGCTCTCTAGGAGAGATGTCGAATTATTTAATTAGTTCCATCCTCAAGGGCAGCGTTAAGGATTTTTATCTTGCTGCTCTTTTAAGTTTGTGTCTTTTAGTATTTCGTTGAAATGTAATTTTTTCGTTTTTGCTTTTGTAGATGTTCTGCTTTGCTTTTACTTTGTTTTTCAAAGCTATTCTGGTGCGTTAATGAGGATATATTCTTTAAAGTTTGAAGGTGCCAAATTGACGCTTAACTTTTCCCACGTACCTAATGAAGTTGTTTTTCCCTTTGGCGAGGTAGGGCGTAGTAACGTTGATTTTAGCCTTTTGTCACTAAATGCTCGAGGGATTCGTACTTTTGAAAAGCGGAAAGCAATTTTTAGCTGGCTTTTAAATTCTGGAGCCGATATTTGTTTTCTGCAAGAAACCTACAGTACTCAAGAAGTCGAAAATATCTGGAGAAACCAGTGGAAAGGAAACATGTTCTTTTCGCACGGTAGTAGCCATGGTCGAGGTGTACTTGTACTGGTAAGGGATAACCTAGACTTTCAACTACGATCTATCAAGGCTGATTCTCAAGGTCGCTATGTTTTCCTAGAGGTTTCCATTCAGGATTCACCATACTTTCTTTTAAATATTTACGCTCCAAACCAATGTAGTGAACAATGTACCTTTTTAAAAGAAATATCAGAAATTTTGAAAGCTGCTAGAACAGAACAGGATTACCCATTTATCGTCGGAGGCGATTTTAACGTCATACTTGACCCTGACTTAGATGGACGGGGCGGATACAACAGAAAGAAAGACTCCGCAATATAAGTTGAAGATATGCACCTCGATTTCGATCTGGTTGATATCTGGCGTATTAGGAGCCCCACCAGATCACGATTTACTTGGCGCCAAAAACTCCGGTTGTTCAGAGGCGTTTAGATTTTTGGCTTATAAGCGATAGTTTGCAAGATGAGATAATTTCAGCGGAGATTAAAACATCAATAAAAACTAACCATTCGGCAATAACCCTTTCAATTTGCGGCTTAGATGAAACTGAGAGAGGACCGAATTTCTGGAAATTCAATTCGAACTTAGTAAATGACTCGGACTACTGTGAACTTTTAACCACTGAATATGTGAATTGGTTAGAGGAATTTAAAGAGGTTCAGGATAAGCGTGTTTTATGGGATTTAATTAAATACAAAATAAGACAGCGAACAATTACATACAGTAAAGGTAAAGCCCGTGAAAGAAGAGCTAAACTACAAAAGGTGGAGGATAAGCTGAAGGAATGTACAGAAAAATGTGATATTGATCCAAATAGTGGAAATCTCGAGGAACTGGAGTGCCTTCAAACAGAATATGATCAATTGTACGATTACATTACACAAGGGGCAATCATTCGCTCTAAGGCAACTTGGTATGAAATGGGTGAAAAAAACAACAAATATTTTTTGAATTTAGAAAATTCAAACAAAACTAAAAGTAGTGTCCGTAAAATCTTAACAACTGATGGAGCATTAACTAGCGACCCAAAAAAGATTATGAATGAATTGGAATTATATTACTCTAATCTCTATGATGGTAGAAATTCCGCAGACACGCAGACTATTTCTTCGTTTATAAATGATCTCACCGATGTTCCATTTTTCAGCCGAGGAGAAGAGGAACGTTTGCGAGGATGTCCTTAGATATGATGAATGCTATAATGTATTACAGACCTTCCAAAAGAGTAAGTCGCCAGGGAACGATGGTTTAACAGCCGAGTTTTACTTAGCCTTTTGGCCCTTGCTTGGAAAGTTGGTAGTTAATAGTTTGAACTATGCTTTCGAATACGGTGAACTATCGAACTCACAGAAACAGGCCGTTATCATCTTAATTGAAAAGAAAGGAAAAGACAAAAGGTTGGTGAAGAATTGGCGTCCAATATCTTTTGTAAATGTTGATGCTAAATTCGCGTCTGAAACTTTGGCAAAGCGTTTGGAAAAGGTGCTTCCTGAAGTAATTCATTTTAATCAAAACGCGTTTGTAAAGGGGAGAACAATTTTTGATGCCGTCAGAACGATCGATGATGTGATTGAATATGCTAGGTACAAAGATATACCTGGGATTCTAGTAGCTATAGACTTTGAAAAAGCTTTCGACTCGCTCAATTTTAATTTTCTTTGAAGAGTATTACATGCATTTAACTTTGGTCCTTCTTTTATTCAGTGGATACGAGTCTTATATAACAACGCCTCTAGCTGTGTAATGAACAATGGTTTTACAACAGGACCTTTTGCACTAAGTAGGGGAGTAAGACAGGGAGATCCCCTCTCTCCCTACCTGTTTATAATAGCTTTGGCGCACTTAGCTATAAAGATAAGAGAAGATGATGGCATTAAGGGCATTACGATATGAGATGAACCTGTTAAACTTTCCCTTTTCACTGATGACATGACCTGCTTTATCAAAGATAGTAGTTCATATACAAACCTATTCGTTACGCTGAAGACTTTTGGTGAATTTTCTGGTTTAAAAATAAGTAATGAAAAAACAAAGCCTTAGCTTTAGGAAATAGTAGTTCTCTTTGGGAGGGGTATTCTGATATGCCAAATCTTTGTAACACTATTAAAATTCTAGGCGTCTACTTTGGCTATGACGCTAAACAAAGAGATGAATTGAATTTTAGGAATACTTTGAAATCACTTAAGAGGACGATCAATTTGTTGAAATGGCGTGGTCTTTCTCTCTTAGGTAGAATACAAATTATAAAAACCTTTGCCATCCCTAAGATTATGTTTAGAGCGTCGGTGCTGCCAATTTCTAAAGACCTTATCAAAGAGGCCGACTCGCTTTTTTACTATTTTATTTGGAATGGGAAAGATAAAGTAAAACGAATTGTGATGATTTCGGAAGTTGAGAAGGGTGGCTTAAATATTCTCGACATTGATTCTATGGTTCGTACCAGACGAGTGATATGTATAAAAAATATTTGGAAGACTATAAAAGTCCGTGGAAAGCTTTTTTAAATGAGATTCTTATCCCGTTGGTGGGAAGCTCATATTGCATTGTAATTTTGATACTTCTAAATTAAGAATTTATCTACCAAGTTTCTACAAGCAATGTCTTGATGCGTGGTCAGAAGTAAATGCAAAAACACCCAGCTCGCTACGTGAAATTGCAAATGAAGTTATTTGGAATAACAAGCTTCTCTGCATTAATAAGAAATCTGTGTATCGTAGAGATATTGCAGATTTAGGGTTTTTAAAAATTTGCGATTTATTTTCAACTAAAGCAAATCTCAATCCTGAGCAAGGTTTCTTCATTATGGGTATTATTAACTCTATGCCTGCCAGTTGGCCTTGGCAATTAAAAGGGCAAATCCTGCACCGGTGATTGATCCACTTCCGGATTCACCTGCTATCCTAATAAGTAACAATTTGGTTCCAATTCTTGATGCTTCCTCAAAGCAAATCTACCGGCTTTTCCTGGAGAAAAAAGAAACAACGCCTACTGCTAAAGTAAAGTTAGCTGCAAAGTATTCAAACATTGATATTGATTGGAAAAGTGTTTATTCGCTATCTTTTCGCACAACATTAGAATCTAAACTTAGAGAATTTCAGTTTAAAATTTAAAACCGTATTGTCTTTACAAACGAAAAACTGTTTCGTTTCGGCATGGCGGGCTGAGTCGGCATCCTGTGCTTTCTGCCAAACAGAGGTTGAATCCGTAGAGCATTTACTCTTTTCCTGTAGAGTATCATCTAGTTTTTGGAAACATGTCTTGTCCTGGTTGCGCGATAATAACATCTCTGTTGATAACCTTAAAGAGGAGGACGTCATTTTTGGTAAGTTCGATATTGCAGAAGATTTTCTCCTGTTTAACCATATTTTGCTTCTGGGTAAGTTTTATATTTACTCTCGGAAATACCAGAATGGTAAACCTTCTCTTCAAGGTTTTATAGCCAGGACAAGGCGTATTTATAACATCGAACTCCATATTGCCAGGAAAAGAGACAAATTAAACAATCATTTTAGAAAGTGGGAAAAGTTAATAAGCGTTTTCACGAATAAGTGATGTTATGATTAATTAAAGTGATGTCATTGTAATTTACATACTAAGTAACTGTATTGCTGTAATAGCTTTGTTTAGCTTTGCTTTCTTTTGTTTGTACTATATGTGTGTGTGTGTGTGTGTGTGTGTGTGTGTGTGTGTGGGTGTGTTATTGTCTTTCTTAATTTTTATTTTGTATGTAAACGTAAGAAATGCTTTAATCAACAAATATTAAAAAAAAAAAAAAAAAAAAAAGGTCAAGAATGTCTGCTTCAAGGCGTGAGTTTCCTAAACGTCAGCCAGTCGCGACATTTTCCAATATGGAAGTCAGTTCTGCCTTGAGGCTGATTCCAACCACTGATTCCCAATTCAGAAACCAAACGAAACCGGGATCTTGTTTCGATTGTAATTAATAAGCCAGGCCGCTGGAGGGCGCAATGCCCGCTGTTAGCTGCCAAGCCCCGTGCAGGTCAATGACTAGCCGACAAAGAGGATGGACAGGATCAAGGTGTAGTTGTCTCTAATTTTTCCAACGTTTTTCCGAGTTCTTTAAACCCCGTTGACGATGCTCCTGAGGTCGATATTCTTGATTTAGATTATTCATCGTCGCTTCTCACTGTCAAGTCTTTGACGCTTGGTGATTTTGATTAATGCCAGTCTAAAGCTTGTTCGGTTCGAGGAATTTAGCAAAGTGTTATCAGGAATGGGAGTTGATTGGTGCTTGAGCCTTTATTTTGATCCTTACACGTTATGGGTAAAAAATTAAATTAAAGTGGCTCTCAAGATTATGTATAACGAATTCTATTTGTTCCAGTTTGATCTAAAGTCGGGTTATCACCATGTTGATACTTTACCCGATCACAGAAAGGTTTTGGCATTTGTCAGGGATTTTGGTGATGAAGTATTAAAGTGTTTTCAGTTCGCTGTATTAACTTTTCATTGCTTTGTCGTCCGCTTCTTATTTGTTTACTAAGTTGTTACGTCGTGTTATTACCTCACGGAGGTGCAAGGGCATACCTATAAGGATTTTTCTCGATGATGGTGTAGGGGTGGCGCTAACAAAATGAAAGCTAATGTTAATAGTTTGATTATTCACGCTGATTTGTTAAGGTTTGGTTTTGTCGTTAATAATGAGAAGTCCATTTGGGAGCCAGTTCAGATTATTACCTGCTCGGTGCTGTTTTGGATATCAACCAGGGCTTTATTTCTGTCAGCGAATAGAGAATTTCAAAGTTAAGGCCTTGCTTCTGGCCTTGATTCTCGGTCCTCAGTGGAGATTCTAGGTTTGAAAACAAGAGGGATTTGGCAGCTTTTGTAGGCCAGATTATATCATTAACGCCTTGCGTAGGTGGTGTGACGAGAATCGTGACTAGATGGCATTGTATGCTGTTGTAAATTTGAAATTGTCATGGAATTCTACTGTTGAATTGGAGGATAACGCTTGTAACTAATTAGTGTTCTGGAGTCGTAATGTCTACTCTCTTAATTGCCGTTGCCCTCGGCTGCCTTTATCTCAGTCAGCTAAGTTACTTTACTTTAATACGTCTGTTCACTCATGTGGATCCTTTATTGAGAGTGAAGGCAAAATGTTTCAACAAAATTGGTCTCCTATTGAAACAAAGAACAGTCCCACTTGGAGAGAGCTTTAAGCTGTAGAGTTGGCTTTGATTAGTTTTGCCCCGAGTCTTTTAGGTAAACAGGCTGCTTGGTTTACCAATAACACGAATGTTGTTAGCATTGTTAATTCATCATATGAAGAATGATCCTCGCAGTTGTAAATGCAATTTATGCAATTGCGAAAAGAAGCCTAATAAAAAATTCAGGACTTCAACGGGGTTTGAACCCGTGACGTCGCGATTACCGGTGCGATGCTCTAACCAACTGAGCTATGAAGCCACTGACGTTGGGAGCAGGTCAATTGTGGGTTCATATGTTCGCGTGAAAGAAATGAGTGTGAGTGATATATGAAATAAATCATACATGAACTGCGGAAATGAAATCAAATGAAGAATGATCCTCGCAGTTGTGAACGCAATTTATGCAATTGCGAAAAGAAGCCTGAAAAAAATTCAGGACTTCAACGGGGTTTGAACCCGTGACGTCGCGATTACCGGTGCGATGCTCTAACCAACTGAGCTATGAAGCCACTGACGTTGGGAGCAGGTCAATTGTGGGTTCATATGTTCCCGTGTAAGAAATGAGTGTGAATGGTATATGAAATAAATCATACATGAACTGCGGAAATGGAATCAAATGAAGAATGATCCTCGCAGTTGTGAACGCAATTTATGCAATTGCGAAAAGAAGCCTGAAAAAAATTCAGGACTTCAACGGGGTTTGAACCCGTGACGTCGCGATTATAGGTACGATGCTCTAACCAACTGAGCTATGAAGCCACTGACGTTGGGAGCAGGTCATTTGTGGGTTCACAACTGCAAGGATCATTCTTCATTTGATTTCATTTCCGCAGTTCATGTATGATTTATTTCATATATCATTTACACTTATTTCTTTCACGGGAACATATGAACCCACAATTGACCTGCTCCCAACGTCAGTGGCTTCATAGCTCAGTTGGTTAGAGCATCGCACCGGTAATCGCGAGGTCACGGGTTCAAACCCCGTTGAAGTCCTGAATTTTTTATCAGGCTTCTTTTCGCAATTGCATAAATTGCGTTCACAACTGCGAGGATCATTCTTCATTTGATTTCATTTCCGCAGTTCATGTATGATTTATTTCATATATCATTCACATTGTTAATTCAGGGAGTAAGGTTACAGAGCTTCAAGATTTAGCGCTTTGTATTTTTTCACGTTTGTGTCAGGAATTTCGTGAAGTGGATTCCCAGATATTTAAATTATTTTTGCTTACCATTTAAGTAAGATTATTGATTTTGACGATCATACAATTAACGATGATGTTTTCTAAATTCTGGATGTTAGATGGGGTCCGCATAGCGTGAACCGATTTACTTGTAGCTATAATGTCAAGTTTTCCCGTTTCATTTCCAGTTTTTACCAGCCAGGTACTGTGGCTGTGGTTTGCTTTTAGAAAACTGGGAGTTCGGGAATAATTGGTTGCTCCCTCCCGTCTGGCAAATTGCGAGAGTTGTTGATCATTTGAGGGTGTGTAATGCGGAAGGAACGTTTCTTATTCCTATGGGGAAGTCTTTGTGTTTTTCGGTATTGTTGTGTAATGATTGAAGACACTAGAACGCCTTTGTTCATGATTGGGTTGTGCTTCCCAAATTTAAGCAACTCCTTGTGAGAGGCCAAGCTAAGAATATCATCTTTGTTGCAACAGAGTTATCTCATTCGCAGTTGTCGCACTGCGTGTTGGGAGAATTCTAGCAGGATCTAGGATTTTGCACTGACAGATGCTTTTGCTCTTTATGTTGCAATGGCTGGGTCTTTGGTATTGAGTTAGTCGGAGTCTTTTGTTACTCCATGGTCTGTGTTCATATTTGTATTATTTGTTCGTTTTTGTTAGCATTGTGTCTTATGGCAGATGGCTCTATTTTAGGTTTTGTAGGTGTCTGTCTTCGGTATTTCTTTTTTGCTGTGTTTTTTGTTTTTTGTATAGAGATTTTCCATGAAGGTCTCTGGAAAGATTGTTCTTTTAAGGATCCAGATTTACAGTCCCTTAGCTTCCGGCTCCAGACAACCATTTTGTCAGCAAGAGCCCATGGGACGGTTAACATGCATGACAGAGTTTTTAGGAGATAGAAGGAGTTCGTCGTATTTCCCTGCAAATCCTGTGCATGTTTTAAATTCCAGATCGAGTGCCTCTGTGGACACTGCTTTTTATAGTATTAAGTGGGTTCACGAGTCAGCGGATCTTGTATCCCCACGGATTATACTTTAGTTAGCAGGATGCGGGATGCCGCTGAGCGAATTTTAGGCAATAAGAGAGGTAACAGAAAAGAACCTCTTTCTATTGAAATTCTCAAGGATGTAATTGATGGTTCTGATTTGACTAATACCCTTCAACTCAGGAATGTATCTGCTTTCTTATGCAGGATTTTTTAGGTCAGAGGAGGTCTTGAGAACAAGACGAAGTCATACTAAGTTTTTTGAAGGCCGCATGATAATTAAGGTTGAGAAGAGAAAAGTTGATCAACTTAGACAAGGAGATAAAGTTGTTATTGAGAGTTCAAGGGCAGCGTTTGTCCGGTTTCCATTCTTCAAGAGTATTTGAGTAGGTTGAGCATTGATTCTCATTTGAAGGAGTTCATTTTTAGGCAGCTGCTGAAGACCAAGTCATCGTATAAGATGGTTAGCAAAGGCAACCCGATTAGTTATTCCACTTTTAGAGAACATTTATCGAAGAGTTTGCATAATGTTGTCCCTGGCCCTTCTGTTTATGGCACCCACCCGTTTAGGTCGGGGCTTCCAAGGCTGCCAAAAGTGGGTTAGGCGTTCGTGTTTTTCAAGGCATGGGAGGTGGAAGAGTGTTTCAGCCAAGAATGGTTACGTTAAAGATGATGCTGCATCTAGGATTTCAGTCTCCAAATCCTTAGGTTTTTAGTTTTCAAGACGCGCGTCTACTGCTTCAAGCCTTAACTTTGGCTTCTTTATGGTTTTCTTCGTTATTTTATGCTGGTGCTTGGCCAAAATATGCAAATTAAAACTAATGGTTCCATATGTTAGTTCTCTGTTGTGTAGTGAAGCTGGAATATGAAATTTCTGGCGTTTGAGTGCGAACGAATAAGCCTGGAATGAAATATTCCTACGGCACGAGAACAACAGAGCGAAGATGCATCATGGGTAAAGTGAAAATTAGTATTTAATCTTGTGATTGCGCGTGGACAATCATTCTAGGCCGACACCATCAGTTCCATTGCTTGGTTTACTTATTTATTTATTTAATTTGTTCATGTGCAGCCTAGTAGGAAGGCGACATGAGCTTGGGCCTGGCTCCCACCCAGATTTCCCGTCTCTTTTTCTCTACGAGGTTTTTTTGGCAGATTTTTTTTCCGCCCACCGTTCTAACCACATTAGGTTTACTAGTGGTTGCCTAGCTCTCGGTATGTCTTATTTTGTATGTGCTATGATGGCGATTACTGAGAATGTGGCGATTTTACATGGTTTCTTCGTTATTGTACGCTGTTGCTCGGCCGAAACATGCTATATGGTTATCTTTGTTATTGTACGTTGGTGCTCGGCAGAAACATGCAAGACAAGACAAGACAACTTTATTACATTTTCGCGCATGATACAGTAATAACAGACCTGGCACCGCAGGTAGCGGAGGCTAATCGAGGCGGGCCAGGAAAAATAAAAAATAAATAAAAATCTGCTAACCTTTGTTTAAAGGAAAGAGAAACGTATTACAAAACAGGTAAAAGAAGAACTACTTAAGAAAAAATCGTATTGCACTAGTTCATTAAGGTTACATAACAAATTCGAAGTATCTGGGACAAAACAGGATCGGAAAATAAGGATGTACAGCTATGAAGAGTAACAATTAAGTTTTGATATGATGGATTCTAAATCTTTATAAGAATCTTCATTTTCCAATATATTTAACAAAATCATTTGTATCTTTTTTTTTTAAAGTAGCTTTAGGGAGAGCCCTTAACTTAGTTGGTATCTCATTCCACAGTTTTGCACCAATTCTTGAAAAGGACTTCCTCTTAATCTCAGTATTTGATTTCTGGATATAGAAATTCTTAGAGACCGAGGCTCGTGTCTTGTAAGAATGGATTTTTGCAGAAGGAACGAACAGGTCTTTCAGATTTGACGGCACAAGGTCGTTACTTACGTCATGCATTGTTTCGGCTAGTAATTTGTAGTACATAAAATTTATAGGTAAAATATCAGCATTCAAGAATAAAAGGAATTGCGTGATCACGTCTATCAGAGAAGTAAATAAAACGAAGGGCACGTTTTTGGAGAATTAAGAGCTTATTTAAATCGGTTTTGCTGGCTTGGCCCCACACAATTAAACTGTAACGCAAATAAGGAGTAATAAGGGAATTGTAAATATTAACAAGTGTGTGATGTGGAACAAAATGTCTTAATTTTGACAGCAGTCCTACGGTTTTACTAATTTTGAAGGCTATAGAATCGACATGATTCTTCCACGAGCGTTTATAGTCTATGAGGACTCCCAGATATTTAACACATTCTTTACATTCCAAATACGTCAACGTATTTGTTTGGTAATCAAGGATACAAATCTTCGGGGCAAAGGGAAGACGTTTCTAATACGGGCGGAAATAAACCTAATGGTTCAACATGTTAGTTGTCTGTTGTGTAGTGAAGCTGGAATGTTTGTTCTCTGGTAATGGCCAGCACAAAGGTGTAAAGTGGGTAACGGGGAAGACTGTTGCGGCCTACCTATCGAAAAGCTTTGTATGGCTGTTTTTATTTATGGAACATCTGAACGTATTGTGTTGTACATTTGCGTGATACTGATGAGTTAATATTCCTAACTAACCATATTCAATCTCAGACATCACTGTGTAATCAGCAACAACAACAACATCTTTATTGCACCTTATATTTCTTAAATACAAGAATATATATATATATTAATACGTAAGAAAAGGTACGGACCTTCAGAAATAACTATTAAGAAATAAAAATGCCTGAAGGTCAATAATTGCAGGATATAAAAATAAATTAGTGAAATGGATCAGAGGTACAATACACTCAAGAAGTAGAGCAAAACACGCACAAAGGACATACACTAACGCACACAGAAAAACAGACACAGGCATAAACACAAAAACACACACACAAACACCCACAGTATTATAAATTAGAAACAATTATAATATAACGTACATCATATAAATAAGCAAGATTATTGATTAAAAGCAAAGAAAATAGCATATGAAAAAAGAAAGATGTCTTATTAATCATTAAAAATTTATTTTTTAGAACCTTTTAAACTGACTCATAGACAAGGCTTTAAAGCTGCGGCTACACGAGCGATTTTTTTGTTTGCGATGGTGATGCGATTTTTTGTAAAATTGTCGCGTCGCCGGCGCGCGATGAAAATCACCCGTGTAGCCACCCTCGCACAGGTGATGCGACAGCTCAAAAAATCGCAGAAAAAGAATCGCGAAAAGTTAAACTCATTCAATTTCTTGCGAATTTTTCCTTGCGACTTTTTACCTGTTGCGTTGCCAGTTCAAGGGTGGCTACACTTGCGATTCTCATCGCGCGCTGGTGACGCGACAAAATTGAAAAAATCGCATCACCGGCGCGAGCGAAAAATCGCTCCTGTAGCCGCGACTTAACATTTTCTTCGATTAAATTCCAGATTTTTGGTCCTTGAATGCGTATATCGAAGATGCCATAATTTGTAAGAGGTTTAGGTAAATAGTAAGTTTGTCTGCAGGCCAGGCGAGTATTATGACTATGAATTTTGTCAACTGGAATAAATAAATCGTGAAGAACCGATGGTAACTGATGATTATAAAACTTATACATAAAGATTGCAACAGAAAATTTAACAAGATCACTAAATTTGACACTTTTTCACTGTTTAAATATAGGACTTGAATGCTCATCGAACTTTGAAAAAGTAATAATTCGTAAAGCTTTCTTTTGCAAGACAACAATTGACTGAAGAGTGGTAGGATATGGGTTTCCCCAGGCATATATCCCATGAATTAAGAAAGGGTAGATGAGTGCATAATAAGGATTTGCCAAACTAGAAATATCGAGGTAATAACGAAGTTTAGAGAGTATATCCACACTTTTTTCTCACTTTTTTGGCAATATAATCAACTTGATTCTTCCAGCTCAAATTAGCATCAATCAAGATTCCCAAGTACTTAATATAATATTCCCTGTAAAGAGGTCTGTTACTAATGCTTAACTGGAAGTCAAAAGTTATTTTTCTTTGGAGTGGATAAAAAATTACAAAGTTAGATTTATCTACATTTAATGATAACTTATTTGCACATAACCATATGTGAATATTGTTTAATTTACTATTTATATTAGAGTGCAAAGACAAAAGATTTTTATGTTTACAAAACAAATTAGCATCGTCAGCAAATAGAATAGATGAAAATCAAATAGATCAGAACAGAGGTAAAAATCATTTATATAGAGTAGGAATAGCAACGGACCCAAGACAGATCCTTGGGGAATACCACAAGAGATTGGAAGACGGTCTGAACTAACATTATTAATAGTCACAACTTGCGGCGATCAGCTAAATAAGATCTGAACCAAGTGAGAGCCACACCCCTGATACCATAGTATTGTAATTTATCAAGGAGAATCTTATGATTTACTGTGTCAAAAGCTTTGCTGAAATCTAAAGATATACCACAAGAGAAGTCCTTTCCATCAATTGCCCTTTGAATTTGATCAATAATACTTAAAATTGCTTGATCAGTCGAGTGCTTGGCACGAAAGCCAAATTGTTTATCATAAAGAACCCTTTCTCTATCAAGAAAATTCAGTAATCTGTTGGACATAAGTTTCTCCAAAAGTCTATTAAATATAGATAAGAGAGAGATAGGTCGATAATTCGAGAGACAAGTTTGCAAATCTTTCTTATGGATTGGTATTACATTGGCTAACTTAAAACTATTAGGAACAATGCCTGTCTGAAAAGAAAGATTAAAGATTATCTCCAAAGGCTTAGATATAACTGCCTTGATTATCTTAAGAATATTAGTTGGGATACTATATGGTCCTGTGGCCTTCCTTTTTGGAGTTTAGAGATTTCTGTTTCAATCTCAGAACAAATAGTAGGAAAAATAAAGAAACTTTTGAGGACAGGATTATTTAAATAATTCATAGGTGATTTATTTACAGACGGTATTGTATGAGCTAATTCACTGCCAATATTAGAGAAATACTTATTGAAGGCTTCAGCTATCTTTAGTTGGTCTGTGATCTCAGAATCATCTAAAGTAATATTTGAGATTTTAAAGGATGACTTTGATTTAAAATTAATAATCTGTTTAATTCCATTCCAAATATATTTGCTATCATTCGAAATTCTCAGAAAATAGTTATGATAATATTGTCGTTTGCTTAATTTGACAAGATGATTTATCTTATTTCTATAATATTTAAATTTCTGAAGATAGTACACAGATTGAGTTTTAAGGAATTTTTTATGGAAATTATTCTTCAATGTATTGACTTTCTGAGCCCAGTAGTAATCCAAGGCTTTGATTTATACTTAACCTCTCTCCTAGATAATTGTTTCATTGGGACATGCCTATCGATAACTTCAGATAATATTTTAAATAGAAAATATCAAACATACAGGATGGATCATTAACTTTTGTAGATGTAAAGAGAGTCACCCAGTCAATATCACTGATGTCTTTAGATAGCTTCTCATGATCAAATTTAGAATAATCTCTTTTATAAAGCTTGGAATTTGCTGGCAGAGATGAGTATTTATCAAAAATGAGAAAATTAGGTAAATGATCACTTAAGTCATAAATAATGTTACCACTTATTGTATAATGTTCAACTGAATTAAAGAAAATATTATCAATAAGTGAATTTGAGTGATCAGTAATTCTAGTAGGCTGCAGAATTTGAGGCTGGAAAAAGAAAGAACGAAGCATATTTATAAAATCATCAGTGCTAGAATGAGTTTGATATTTTAGAAGATCGATATTAAAATCTCCCAAAATAACACACAGTTTATTTTCTCTATGAATCTTATCAACTGATGTATTTGCATAATTCATAAAATTTTCTAGATTGCCATTAAGGTGCCTATAGATCACTCCACATACTAAGTTAGGTTGACCCTTGCATTGTATTTCTAACCACGGAGCTTCATAATCTGTATGGGTACAGGTGAGGTCTGATCTAATAGAATATTTCAGAGAATTTAAAACATAGAACCCAACACCTCCTGCACCACTGAGACTTGGTTGGGAAACAAAATCATACCCGGGAATATTAATGTTAGATATAATCTCCTTATGCATTTGAAATATAGTTTCAGAAATTCCAATTAACTTAAATGAGCAGTTCAAATCAGATAGCATGTGAAGCAAATTATCATAATTAGCAGCCAAACTTCTTATATTACAGTGTAAAACAGAAAATGACTTCGGTTCTGATGAGCATTCATTTACAGTCCTATCACTATGAAAATCGTGAGTTGAATAGTACCTAAAATTCATATCAGAGGGCATATTATAATCGACATCTAAATCAGTTAAGTGAGGAACATTTGTAGCTGGTGAGCTAATGTTCAGTCCAGGTAAATTATCTAAGTTTGTGAACCTGTTCATCATATTCACATCAAGTATATTTGACTCTAAACAAGATGGACATTTTAGATTAGAATCAACAGGAAAGAAAGTGTTGAGTTAAAAGAAATATCATAGAATAGTGAAAATAAATTACACAGAGATTTTCTGCAGTGTCAATCTGTCCTTGATGTGAATCGACTCACTTGAAGCAGACTTTCTCATATAAATCTTACCATAATTTGTCCAGATGAAGGAATAATTCAGGTCTTTCTTAGCTTTTAGGCAGTCTCTAAACAGCTCCTTATTCTTCTCTGTCAGACTTTCATTGATGTAAATAGGGTTTTCCATGGAGTAGTCCAGATCCTTTGTCGTGAATGTCTTCAGCTTTGTGCGTGCTCGATTAAACTTCTCCCTCACATCCCGGCGCACGAACTTAGCAATAATTTTAGGGTGGGTTTTACTCTTCTTATTCGCTGATAGTCTATGACTTGTAGAAATATCGCCTTCATTAAGGTCTAGGCCCATCAGTTTTCCCAATTTAATCACAATGGCGTTAATATCCTCCCTCCTCCAGTCCCTTCGTAGATATTGATTTGTGTCATTCAATTCATCTTTTACTTGGTTAAGTCGTTGTTCCAAGGTTTGAACTGTAGACCGAAGAATGGAATTCTCGGCGCAGATGTTGTTATGATCCTGCTCATGCTTTTTGTGCTGCTTTAGAATCTCCTCGTATTTCTGGTTCGCAAGATTCAAGAAGGCGGTTGCATCGTTGAGTTCCGTTCTCAGGTCAGATACTTCTTCTCTTAAAGGTCTTAACTTTTCATCTAATACTGCTTTCAATTGCTCTAGGGTGACGGCAGACATAATACAAGAAGAAAAAGCTACAACAACAAAGACTACAAATAACAAAAATACTATTAATGGCGGAGCTCAAAATCACACAACCGCCATGTTCCTCTGACCACGAAATATGACCCGTAGGGAGGGGACTGTGGGTGCGACGAGTGCGCACGCATCCCTCTGGGCCGCGAAAGGCTGTTTACGGGACACCAGTTATTCAAAAGAAAGTAAGTTATTGCAAAAAAGGTAAACGCAAAGTAACTGTAGTACTTGTGTCCTGATTCACTTATTGTAACAGCCTTCAAAACTGCACCAGCTTCGAATATGAAAGGAGCGCAGGTGCTCTAAGACGGCTCCACACTTAGAACAGAGCCAGAATTCATCAAGGAAGGTTCTCAGTTCGCTTGCATTAATGGACGTTCACTACGGTACTGACCGAGCTCAATCTGTACGAAGTAGTAGATTTTTTTCCTCAGAAGCATTCAAGGAGGCTTGAGCTTGTGACACCAGCTCAAAGATTAAGCCCAAAATACGTTTGACCTCTGATGTTTTTTACATTAGAACTTGACTGTCTGATCTTGTGTGTATCATAAACGGCCTTTAAAACGCACAAAATGGAGTCTCAGATAACCCAGTTCTCCAAAATTTCACGGAGAGCATGCCCCGATAGACCCCCCGAATCTCGCACCTCCGGCGCTCGTCAATTCACGCCTTTGGCGCTCAAACGCACCACTTCCCCAGCTCGTCGCAAAAAGCTGTATACGGGCCTGGTATTATTCCCGTAACGATTTTAATCGCGGCTTAACCCTTTCACCCCCAAGAGTGACTTTATAGATTTTACTCGTCAAAGGGAGACCCCTTTGAGTGAAAGGGATAAGTAGTTATAGTTATGTAAGGAAGATAAGGAAGCTCTCTACGAAGGGCTCTAAACACATTTTGTGTCAAAAGTGAAAACATAAATTAAAGGCTAGGCATTGTGAGGAATTGCTTCACACCTAAAACTAGTCAGTACTCTATCACCGCTGAACAAAGGTTCATGCATGCACCCTAAAACGATCTATTT
>JAEMWC010000743.1:32500-65000 GCA_016490735.1 Pachyseris speciosa
GGGATTTAACCCTTAAACTTGCAGACTAGACAGAGCTACCGTTTTCAAGCTTGGGCACGTTCTCAAATTTAGCTGGTTATTATGGCCTGTTATAGTGTCAACCAGGCACTGGTTTAGGACTCAAGAGCCAGTGAACTGAGGATGTTGTGACACTTAGTGTGTACTTATATGAAGAGGTACCAAGCCCTTCTATAAATGTAGAGCATGTCTTTTTATTTTATTAAAATTTATTGCATCATGACAGAAGGTGTGCGCGTGGTGTTGATAGATGAACTCTTTCGATAAGAGTCTCAATAACAAGCCAGGCCGCTGGAGGGCGCAATGCCCGCAGTTAGCTGCCAAGCCCCGTGCAGGTCAATGACTAGCCGACAGAGAGGATGGACAGGACCAAGGTGTAGTTGTTTCTAATTTTCCCAGTGTTTTTCCTAGTTCCATATAACCCGTTGGCGATGTTCCTGAGGTCAATATTTTTGATTTATATTATTCATCGTCGCTTGTCACTGTTAAGTCTTTGACGCTTGGTGCTTTTGATTCATGCCAGTCTAAAGCTTGTTCGGTTTGGAGGAATTTATCTAAGTGTTATCAGAAATGGAAGTTGATTAATGCTTCAGGCTTTATTTTGAGCTGTACACGTTATTGGTAAAAAAATTCCTTTCGCTGATCTTCCATCCCCCCCCCCCACCCCCCTAAGGTCTGTTCCAACAATGGTTCAGCACTGAACGAGAAAGAGTTTGTTTCCGAAGCTATTTCTGATTTTCTTAGGAACAAATGTTTAGAGGTTCTCGATCAACCTCCTGCTATAATTAATCCGTTTTCAGTTTCTATTCAGTCTTCACGCAAGAAAAGGTTGATTTTAGATTTGAGACAAGTTAATTGGTACGTCTTCAAACAGAAATTTAAGTACAGAGACCTTAAAGTGGCTCTTAAGTTTATGTCTAAAGAATTCTATTTGTTCTAGTTTGATCTTGAAAGCAGGCTATCACCATATTGAGACTTTTCCCGATCACAGAGAGGTTTTGGCGTTTGCCTGGGATTTTGGTGATGGAATATTGAAATATATTTAGTTCGCGGTATTACCCTTTTGTTGGTTTGTTACATTGTGTTATTACCTCGTGTTATTACCTCATGGAGGTGTAAGGGCATACCTATGGGGATTTTTCTCGATGATGGTTTAGGGGGTGGCGCTAACAAAATGAAAGCTAAGATTAATAGTTTGATTGTTCATGCTGATTTGTTAAGGTTTGGTTTTGTTGTTAATGAGGAGAAGTCCATTTGGGAACCAGTTCAGATTATTACCTTGCTGGGTACTGTTTTGGATATTAATCAAGGCTTTATTTCTGTTAGCGAACAGAGAATTTCAAAGTTAAAGGCCTTGATTCTAGCCTTGATTCTGTCCTCAAGGAAGATTCTAGGTTTGAAAACAAGAGGGATTCGGCAGCTTTTGTAGGCCAGATTATTAACGCCTTGCGTAGGTGGTGTGACGAGAATCATGACTAGATCATTGTATGCTGTTGTAAATTCGAAGTTGTCATGGAATTCTACTGTTGAATTGAAAGATAATGCTTGTAACGAATTAGTGTTTTGGAGTCGTAACGTCTACTCTCTTAATTGCCGTTGCCCTTGGCTGCCTTTATCTCAGTCAGCTAGGTTAGTTTAATCTGATGCGTCTGTTCACACATGTGGATCCTTCATTCAGAAAAAGTTTTCAACAAAATTGGTTTCCTATTGAAACGAAGAACAGTTCCACATGGAGAAAGCTTTAAGCAGTAGAGTTGGCTTTGATTAGTTTTGCCCCGAGTTTTTTAGGTAAAAAGGTTGCGTGGTTTACCGATAAAACGAATGTTGTTAGCGTTGTTCATTCGAGAAGTAAGGTTACGGAGCTTCAAGATTTAGCGCTTCATAATTTTCATGTTTGTGTTAGTTAGAGATGAGGTGGATTCCCAAGGATATAAGGAGGCGACTGTAAATATCGAGAATTCGCTTCCAAAACTGAAATCACGGATTTCTTCATATTTTTCGAGGAGCAACCCTTTGATGAACTATTTTAAAAAATAAGACTAAAACTTGCCAGAGAGGTTTTGATTTTGAGAAATCCAACGAAAAGTAGAATTGCCGTTTTCGCGCTGGGGCCACCATTAAATTCATCCGTAGACTTGTGCATATTCACATCGCTCTCAGAGAAATACGGCTTGGCTTACTGAAATTATCTTTCACCTGAATGTATGGCATCACAATTGCAGCCCAAAATTATAAAAATAATGCCAAGAGGTGCATGTTCATTTCGGATTGGAAGCGCTGGAATATTACTATTTTTATCACTTTAAAATACACCTAAAAATATGACATTTTTGAAGGCAATTATCGTACTCCGGTGCATTGAAATTTTAAAAGAAAAAAATATTTTTAGAAGCCCTTTTATTGCTTTACAACATATCAACAATTTAGCTTGGACAATTAAAAAGCCGCATTTTAAGAAATGTATAAGCAAAGAGTGTTACCGCGTAATTCACACAACAACTACGGTGGTCACGCAAGCGCAAGTTAGTATAGTTTATTGAACTAATTTATTGATATATTAATAATGGTCGGTCGAAAATTCTCATGCTGCCAAGCCAACAGGTTGTCTGATCATGTTATAGAATTTTAAACATGAGTCAGAGCCGAACATGAGTTAGATATTTAGCAACAAGCAAACAGTATTAAATGATGGTGAAAGTACTGAAAGGTCAAGAGTCATGTCAACGCGGCATTGTCAACAACAAATGCCTCGAAAAATCATCAGGCTTAGAGAAGACAGAGAAAATTCTATATTGACAGTTGAGAGTGCTATCGTCAACATTATTCCATTACCCAGCGCTCTTAAATTCTCTTTCGCTTCTCGCTGTAAGAATTAGTGAACCCGTGTGGAAGCCATGATAAACAACTTTTAGGAAGGTATGCCAAGGGCAATAGAATATTTGAGAAATGCGATAAGTCGGCTGAGCGTACCAAGCTTTACCTTTAACTGCTATGTTCGTACTCTTATATGGGTATCATTATTAACCAAGTAGTCATATAAAGAACAAGCTAAAAGTGCTGTGATTTAAAATCGAACAACAGTACAATAGCAAGAGGGATGGTGTACAAGAGAAAGACATGTTGAAAGTCTTCAGAAGTAGTGTTAGGCCGATTTTAGAATATGCCGTGGAGGTGTGGAAAGATAGATGTCAGATAGAATAGAGTCCTCACAAAGGGCACTGGCTAACAGCTCGTACAGTCAAGCGCTGTTGCTACCCAACGAAACTGCACTTTCCAACAGACGCGAGCTTCTATGTCATAAATTCATGGCTGCGATGACGGACACTCCAGTACCCACCCGTTACTACCTATTATCGTGTTTGGTGTCCAGTGTTGTACAAAGGACTAATCCTCATAATCGTAGACGTTGTTCTTCTCGACCATTCAATAACATGAGAACTAAGAGATCAGAGAACATTTTTTACTTTTAAATATTCGTCACTTAAGTATCCGTCATGATATAATCAATACATAGCTTTAATGTAGCATTATTGTTAGTTATAACCGCTTGTTAATTCAGTGATCTGCAAGAGAGTGGAATTGAGGGTATGCAACCAGTCTCCAGAGATTCGAATGACAGTGGGTTGGCGGCCATGTTAGTAGTATAGGGGTTGGGGCACCAGGCCAGTCGTCACAAATATCGATTTTAATCACCAAAATTTCTCGCTAACTGCTTAATGAGGCCCATCGTTTAACTTAACGTGTGTACGTTAAGTTAACGAGAATCCTATTAAAATCAACACATCCACGTTAAGTTAACGAGAATCTTATTAAAATTAACACATCCACGTTAAATTAGATGCCATGTTAAATTCATAATAATTCATCGAGAGTATTAACGGTGGTTTCTCTTTAGCGGTTTTGAATCCCTCGTCAATATTCTCGATTTTTACGTCAATAATTTTACGTTAATTAACCGGTTATAATCGGTTTGAAAAATTTTTATTTCAAAAAATTATTTTTCAAAAATTTTTATTTCAAAAAATCTTATTTATTATAAATTAAATGTATAATAATTCTACGTTGATATTAACGGCGATTTTCTCTTAAAAATCACCCGCTGGAGTTATTTTTTACACCCATTCAAAAAGCGCGGTTTTTGATATACTCCAGCTTCAGCCAACTTTGTATTAATATAAATTTCCAAATCATTGAAGCTAATATTATAAGGAATTCGAATCAAAACAATTCCATGTTCATAACATAAACTTTGTTTTAAGAGAGTCTTTAAAGGTTTGATATTCAAAATCTTTCACATTCTTATGATAAGCTGGTGTAAACTTAGAATGTTGAACTCCATTATATTCGAAAGAGAGGCCAAAACCTAACGATGTTTTCACAGTTGAATTGAGCCCGTCCAATTCTAAATTATATCCTGTTTCAGGGTTTTTTAACCAATCAAGTCTAATCGTGAAAAAAGGAACTTTAAATTTTTTTTGAAAAGCTCTTCTACATTCCTCTTCATGTTTATTTTCCATTTATTTTAAAAAGATGGATTTTTTTAAACTAATAAAAATGTTTAAGGATGAAAATTTCTGCTCTGATGTTAACCTTTCCGATGAATATATTTGATGTATGGAATATAAAAATTACCCGCCAAATATAGATAATCACGACGCCTGCGGAATCGACATTTGCCGAGCAAATGATGGAATATGTTATTGTAAAGGTTGTAAACGAGAGATTCCTAGTTTATGTTTCAAAGACACCTCTCCTCAGGTGCATTTTAAAACAAGAAGACCGGCTTACAAAAGAAAAGAGCACTTCACCGAAGCAATAAGAAAATATACATGTAGGCAGAATAAAGACCTTATAGCAGTAAAGTGCATATTACTTGATGAAATGGAGAAAAATAATTTATCACCCGATAATGTGACTAAAGAAAAGTTGATGGAGCTGTTAAAAGAAGGAAAGTTGAGTAAATATTATACTGATAAACATTTCATTTCTCATTCAATAAGAGGCGCACGTCTACCTGATATTACGCCCTACAAGCAACAACTTTTAACAGATTTTAATGTGTTAGACGTAGAACTCTCTAAAGTCTACGTTAATTATAATCGTAAAAACTCTATAAATGTTTATTTTATAATTTACAAGCTTCTTCAGAGATGTGGTTTTAAGTGTCAATGATCTGATTTATATTTCGCAAAAACGGAGTTTGTGGAGGATGAATACAATGAAATAATGACTTAAAAGCTTGGGATATTTAAGGGTGGGAGTGGATTGAATAAATAGTTGTTTTGAAAATTTTTTTTTACCAGCTTAAAGAAAAAATAAAATTATACACAAGACTAAAATGGCTACTGAGATTTTTGTTCCTTTTGGTGAAGATTTTGATTGGAGTAAAGTTGTTGTTAGTGAGCCGGTTAAAAAATCATATAAGAAAAATGAAAAACCTATTAAGTGGGTAACCTCTGACGTATACGTAAAAGGAGACAATGGTGAACACTTAGAGATCTTTTTTGAATTACCAAAACATGATCTATTGTTCATTGATGGAGTGAGGCCGCCTCAAGCTAAATCAAAAACACTTGAAAACATCGAGGGACTTGAGATTGAGTAAAGATTTTTTAATTTAGGTGACGGTGTAAGATCATCAATACAATCAATATTTGATAATATGCGCGATATTACATACTCCGCTATGAGAAAATTTCTATCAAATTTACCAACGACATTACAACACTGGTACTATGCGACGTTAGACAATAAAAATAGAGATTTAGCAGTTAAAAATATATGATCATCCTACTGATGAAGATGGTATAAATTTCTAAGAATTTCTAACACACATCAAACTTGATACGAGAGGAAAAGGAAAATTTATTGACTGTAAAACACAAATTTATGGTAGTGAAGATAAGAGAGTTAACGCGCTTGATTATGTTAATAAACCAGAAAAAGTAAGATACCACCCATTTATTCGATGGGATGGAATTTATTGGAGCTCGCTCGGCGCAAAGATAACACTCAAAGTAAAAGAGATGAATATTAGTTTAATTTCAAAGCCCAGAAATAGAATGTTGAAATCATAAGCCCACTTTGTATTAATATAAATTTCTTATTGTTAACTCAATAAGAAATTTCACAGCAATAACTAATCAACATACTTTTTTTCATTTTTTGGTTCAATACTCGAACATACAGTCGGGCAAAGATCGATAATTATGTCATCGAGTAGCTTCATATCAGTCACGAAAGAATCGTGATTAAATTGCCGTCCTCTCAAGCAAGATCTCAAGTCGACTAAAACTTTTTCATATGTTGTATGAGCGAATTTACTCAATTCAATCTTTAGATTGTAGTTTTTAATCTCGCTTTAAGTTTTTAATAGTAATCCCACCCCGCTAATCGTTCCTAAAATTACAGGGCTTTACGTTACACCTCCAACAATCGCTCCAACAGCAATTGAAAGTGTTGAGGTCAAATTTACCGCTATGTTCATCCGTTTGAACCGTTTGTAAGTCTTTTTGTAACATCACTACCGCTTGTGATGATAATAGTATAGATTTATTAATTCTGCTAAAACCGCTTGATCAAGGGTGTTATCGATATGGTTGAATGTGATAATGTCGCGCTTCATTTATTATTAGGAATATATTATTCTTTTTATTCTCCGAAAGATCTTCTTATGATTATTATGGAGTGATATAAACAACCAACAGATAAACTTAAGCACCTGAGATTATTTTTGATTTTAAATCTATAAGAAATAGACCATCATTCGGAACTAAATTAACATCAATTCTTTGTTTTTTCGTTGTGGTGATACTCGTAAAAGTTGAGCTAGCTTGCGGATTACTTGTTCCATGATGAATCTGCATTTCAAGATTTGGAAAACTGCTATCAAAGCTGACCAAACGCTCAACAAATTTTATAGTTGATTCGCTGGGGATTAGAGCATCATAACCACCGTTATTAAGTTTGAATCTGTGAATATTTCCCGTTTTTATCCAACCTTGAATGTAATGAAGAGTACTCCCACCGCGGTAATTCAAAATCTGTTTACCATTCATGTCGAGATCGGTTTGCAACTGCAGCCTTTCATTAACAATCTTGTAAGCTTCAACAAAATTATAGATGCTTGAAGTAACGTCTGAATGTTCACCTTTTAACCCATAAAAAACACACCCCATTTTGTATTTACTAGGATAAGTACTATTAGCGTTTATGAATAGTACAATACAGATGTTCAGGCGGTGAAGCTGCCCTCGGTTTTTCAATCCAAACAACATATCTGGAGTGGTCTTCATGTCGGCTATCAAACTTTCTACCAACCGTTCGGTGTATAGTTTTCCCACCAATTGTTTGAAAAGTTACTGTAGATAAGCTCATTCCTTCATAGTCAGGAAAAAGCCACTCTAAAACAAAGGTATATTTTCCAAAAGTAACCGGATTGATATTAAACCCTATACTTGCGCGGTAGGTATCATCAGCTTCTTTGTTAAGATCAATGTCTCTTACCTTCTTTAAAAGCGTATGAGGTGATCGTTGTAACGAGGCATAACCATTTACAGTCATAACGTATTCTGTCGATGTTTCAGCAATATCGCTCATCAAGTATTTGAAAACATTAGTTGGATGAGAAGCGGATGAAATATGTGTATCGTCAACGTATTTTGTGTTAACGGCTTGGCTATCACTATCTGAGGAATCGATATCAGGCAATTCAATATTACCTGTCATCTTTCCGCCTGAAGGTTTTAAGAAATCCGTATCAACATAACATTTATTAGCAGCATCTGCATTATTAGTAGGTAAACCAACATTTCTTATCTTATTAAGACCCATATCGATAGGACCGCTCATTGTATCGCCTCTTTTATCAAGTTTTGCGTTTGTATACTGTTTATTTGCAGCGTCACCACTACCGGTTGGATTACTCAATTAGTCAATTTCCCATTGACAACGCACCATTCATTGTATCACCGCCTTTTGCTACTTTTCCATCAGCGTAACTTTTTGTGACAGCGTCGCTTTTTCTAGTTGGATTACTCAAACCAACAAGCTTATTATTTCCTAAAGATAAATTACCAAGCATACCTTGAGTTCTATCTCTTAAAATCACGGTGTTGATATTAGGTTTCCTGCTTAATCCAAAGGACAGGTTATTTATATTTGCTGCATGCGGTGAAGATTGCCCATCAGCGATCGACACCACCCGATTATCACCCATATTAAGAGTGCCAACCATCTGATTTAAGCCATCAGTTTAAAGATAACCAGCCAACCCGGTCTCCAGTTGATGTTCATTTATTGCATCCTGACTTGAAACTCCTGCAGCGACATTTTTCAATCGCTTACCTTCAACATCGTAATTGTTGTCACTATCAATTTTCATATCCCCGCTTTTATGAATCATTTCGGTTACTTTTCTGATATAGCTATTTATATTGAAACTTCCACCGGAGGTGTATCTTCCAATATTGTTGAAGAGCTCCATTTATATATCCTCATCAAAATTTTTTTTTTCACCGTTCTTTTCTCTTTATCAATGAAGAGAAACTCATACGGACCTAATTTCCTGAAAAGATCACCTTCTATAAAGTTTTCCTTAGCAATAAGATTGACATGATTTTTAGTTACAGGTAGATATAATATCATGTGACTGCAATTTAATCGTAGTTTTTGCGGTACATCGTAATAAGATTGACTGAGATAGATCGGACTAATACTGTGTTGTCGTCCATCTGTGAAATGATTGGCTATCTTATTTTGCACTTTCTCAGGAGCATTAAACAGATCATCGAAAACAACAATGTTTCGAAGGTTCTCAGGATATACTGATGTATCAGGTATATCGTCTGCGTTTCCTTGTATTAGCAAATTTTGACCGATTTTTCTTGATACCTCCCCATAATTTTAGCGAAATCAACAAATTTCTCTTGGTGCTGATTGGGTGAGGAAATAAATATTTTATCGTAATAAACCAATGGTTCTCCGAGGATATGCATTAGTGTATTAGTCTTTCCACAAAGAGACGGCCCTGCTATTAACGTGCGAAAATTTTCATCAAGAAAGTCGTTTAACCTTCTCATCGGCCGTTTACCACTACGGTCATCATAGTTTGGAATTTTCATTCTTATTATTTACTAATAGCACATAAAAAATCAACACTTATCTCACAAGATAACTTACAATCAACACTTATCTCACAAGATAACTTACAATCAACACTTATTTTTAATGTGCTAATGTGCTAAAGGACCTGATGGATATTTCAAATATTAAAAAATATGTTGATTCAAGTTATGATAATTACAACACCCTTAAAGGAATCACAGAAATTAAAACGAAATTAAGAATAAAAAAAGAGGAGCCGACATTGTTAGGAGTGAGTATTTCAAGACACTCCGAGAGCCTTTAATTCAACAACAAAAACAGACTGATAAAAAACAGGATGAAGTAATTACACAGTTGAAAGAAAATCAGACGGCTCTTACAGATTCTTTCAATAAAATGATCGATGCTTCAAAACAAAAATCAGCATCACCTGCCATCACTTTAAAAAAAACCGACTCTTGAAAAACTGGTAATTGTCTTTTCTCCCTCAGGTGAAACTAGCGGCCAACGTGAAATAGAAAAATACAACTTAGATAAATTTTTCAATAATAAAGGATCAATAGATATACTAGACAAGGATGGTTATGAATTACCATCTCTTTACAGAGATAACGCAAATTGATATTAGCGGAATCATTGATGATGTTAATAAAACGATGAAAGATTTGAAACCGAGTAACACCAGTTTCCAAGAAAATGATTTTGGAATACGCACGATTGTGTCGAACGCTAAAAATCCAAAAGAAGAAACACGCGTTAGAATAAATGAATACAATACATTATCCGCCTTTCAAAGGAGATTAGAACTACTTCGAACCGGCGAGTCAATAAAAGGAAGCGGCGTTAGAAAATACAAACAATCAAAGCGAAACGCTTACAAAATCACAAACGGTGGTAAATACGGAGTACTATACGTAGATCTGCACAAACTAATGAATGATATCAAATTGGACGCTTATCGGGGTGAGAAAATAGTTTATCAAGCTGATGCTGATAAATCACTTATCGATCTGTTGACAAAGAGATACAATTCCAAAAACAGATACACCCCCAATGCAATAAGGGTTTTTAATGATCTTAACATGCTGTCTAATATACCGAAGCACATCTCATCAGGTAAATCAAGAATGATCGGCTCAAGTGTGATGTATTATAGTAATCCAAACGATCTAGAAGACAGAATGAAAGTGATAATCGGATCGATGATCGCTGGAAATAATTCACCGATGCTAAAAAATGATCTGTCACAGATTAATGATGAGCTATTGAAAATAGGGGCAATGGATAAATTAAATCATGAGAACCTGTATCATCGTTATATAAAATAAATAAAAAATTGGTATCATTAAATAAAGACACGGTTTTAAATTCAGGCTATGGATGTAAACAGAGTTTTGGTTTTCAAATCTATTGATGCTCGGAAAGCTTACTCAAGCACTAAACCTCGTAATTTCACAACGAAATTTGTTCCTGAGATAATTTTGGATTATAATAATACTGTATTACCTCGCCTTAGATCATCTTACAATGAACGCATCTTGGCACAACATCAGGTCTGCGTACAACAACAACACCCTCAAGATTTCAAAAGATAAAGGCTCCTCTTGGGAAACGATTACTTTTCCAAAAGAAATATAAGACTATGAATATTTAGACGAATTCATTCATAATAAAATAGGAAAACTTCCCAGTAGTACCGACGTCAAACCTACTTACGGTATAGATATATTATTCGACCTAACAACCTATAAAGTTTTCATAAAGCTGAATGAAAACTATCAGATTGACTTTAAGAACAGCGGAAAATTTGGTGAACTACTCGGTTTTGATAAAACGGTTTTAAAATCAAGCGGTTATGGAGCAAAATTTCCCAATATAAGTAATAATATCGACAATCTGTATATTAGAACATCGTTGTTGAGTGTTAGTATAAATCTACTAGCGTTCTATCACGAATGCCGTTCTCTGATTGGCTACGATACTCGCTATCTATTCTGTGATAGATAGTGAGTAGCGGTTGACAACAAAATGGCGGCCGGTTGCTCGCGTTTTTGAAGTGTCTGCGATGAGGATTTAGATAATTTACTTGTTTAGTTTTGAACGACTAGTAGATTTATACTAAAACAATTAGATTATTCGCTCTCGATTTCTATGCGGGATAGAAATCTCGAGCTCATAATCTAATTGTTAAATAGTATAATCTCAGGAAAGCAATCGAATGTTTTGTACACTTTCTCAACAAATACAAAGGAAGGGTCTCTCCCCTTTGAAATTCAACCGATGAATTACCTCTGGAATAAAATCAATACCAAAGTAATTTCTGAGGAACAATTTTACATTACCGATGATGAGGATCGAGAAGTTGATCTGAATAATATTGATATCAGTCTGACCGTTGTAATGAAAGAGGGATAGTCTATCACCGATGGCATCGTTGGATGATAAAATTGATGGCAAGAAGAATTCGAGATCCTGATACGGGAGATACCACTTATATTCACTACGAATCACACCTCACCTCACCACCACATAATGTGATAGGAGAAGGATTTTCTGATACTCTTAGTAGTGTAGCTAGTAAAGTTGAAAAAAAGCAAAAAAATTAGCAGCAAAAGCCGCTGAGAGAGTGATTGAAAAAGGTTCTGAAAAGATAGGTGAAAAAACAGGGCTGCTTCTCGGTGAAAAGATTTACGATCGCTTCTCTAAGCCTAGAGAACGGTAAACCAGCTTTACCAGCAAATCTGGTAGTCAACCCTCACTTAGTAGTGAAGCCGGTTTGGAAGAGCCGAAAGGTTATGAAGTGGTGAAACTTTTACAAAAAATGAATAGCAGCAAAAGTAAAAGTGAAACTAGTAGCAAAGCTGCTGAAAGCAGTGAAACTAGTAGATATCAATACATAAGAGACACCTACAACAAGTTTTTGAAATAAATTATTTTTTCGGTGGTTAATAATAAAGATACTATTAAATCTCACCAAAAAGCTAGGTGGTGAAATATTATCTGAGATAATATTAAAATACACCTCTCAAAATGTATCATCCATATGAAGTAACACTTTCCACCTCTCAATTAGATAAACTTTCCAAAACTCATAACAACGGTTCTGCGATAACGATCAGATTGAATAAAGATCAACTAACCGGTTCTCATGAACTAATGTTGACAAAAACACAGATAAACAGAATAAATAAAGCGAAAGCGAATCGGACAGGCGTCGACATCAACATTTCGAAACACAGATTAGAAAAGTCACCGCTAAAGGTGGGTGGCTATTCTCTTTGACGCTTAGTCTCGGAACAAAGCTGTTACCATTTGTAGGAAAAGCTGCAACAAAAGTCGCACCTGCCTTAGTGACAGGAGCAGCAACGGCTCTTGGTAGTTTAGGAATAGATAAAATCTTCGGAAAAGGAATAGATATACCGCTAAAATGTCTACCTATGTTAGCACAACTGGATAAAGAGCTAACGAAAAAACAAAAAGAATCAATAAGATCCGCTTATCAATCGGGAAGAGGATTGAGCTTCAAACCAACACAAAAACAGATACGTGGAGGATTATTGGGAACTCTTGCTACGATAGGAATACCTACGGCTATCGAGCTGGCTTCGAAACGTTTTGGAAAAGGATTGAGCGTACCACCCCGGTCAGCAAGAGGAAGAGGACTGATGATCAGTCCAAAACCTTATTTAATATCCTTTCGACCTCCAGCATATTATGGAACGTGGGAAAATCCCGTTGGAGCGGGGGTTGGTAGGGGTGGGAAAAATTTCAAAGAAAGGGAAGGGATTGATACTAGGAAAAAACAGCCCGTTCAAGGACATACCGCTGCTAGGCGCAATTTTATAAAACCTATGTTTAAAGATATACCGCTGAGCAATTTTGATCTTCTTCGGTGGGTAGATTATCTTGGGGTACCGAATTTCAAAGGTATTTTCTCAAGAGACTCTGAAGATTTTAGATCTTTAGCTAGCAAAGGAAACAATAGCGGTGGATCTTTTATAATAAATCTTGACGATCAGATAGGGCTCGGTACCCATTGGGTTGGGGTTTACGTGAAAAACAGACGAAGTAAATCGCCTGTAATATATTACTTTGACAGTTTTTCGTTACTCCCTCCTCAAGAGCTTGTTGATTATGCTAATCCATTACGAGTGCGCTACCAATTCAATAGCGGCAGACCCTTACAAAAACTAGGGTCGGTAAGATGCGTTTATTACTGCTTGTACTTTTTGAACGAAGCTGTTATCAATCGAAAAAGTTTTTATAATGTACTGAAAGTATTCAGTCTTAAGGATCAAGATGACAATGAAGGTTTCATAAAGAAGTATTTCACTAGCGATAACTTGTGAAGTGGTGTATACCTTAATTTTTATAACAAATGATTGTTATAAAAATATTATATGGTGTAATAATAAATACCAAAATCATGTTATCTCTTTGTGTGAAACAACGTCGACAGACAGAATGTGTTCCTGGAAGTGAAACTTTTGTTAAAACCCAAAACGGTCGTACGCTATTAAAATGTACATGCGCTGAATGCGTTATCACCAAAATAAAACTTGTTAGTAGTGTAAAGAATCAGGGAAACTGATTGACCCTTTTGAAGGGGCGGTTGTAATGGATACTTTAGCTGAAACAGCTTGAGATTTAACTTTGAAAAAAGGCATTCCTTACTTGGCTAAAAAAGGTGTGGAGATGGGTCGATATTATGCTAGTGAAGCGATGAGAGACCAGAATGTACAAAAGAAAGCTATTAATTATGCAATGTCAAAAACTACTCTTTTTATTCAAAAGACAGGTAAGGATGTATTAGATTAGCTATCAACAAAAGTAGGACCGAATATTAAGTATAAAACGGATAGAAAAGACCTTGATGGAGGAGCTCTCGATATTCATAAAGCTATTGGTAGGTTACCAAAACCAAAAGGAGGAAGAACCCCAGCGATTACAAATACATTGGCCCATATAATCCGTTGGACAAACAATTGAGATACCATCCTGTAACAGGGCAGGTATTAGAGTGGTACGTTCAACCAAAAAATAAAGTTGACGAGATAGCTGCTCATTATGATATCTGTTACGACATGGGTAAAAACAAAGGGAGTGTGATAAAGCGATGGTTAAATCGTTTGATTTCATTCCTTACGGTGAGATGCCAAAATGGGGGCAGACAGCAAGATTTTTAATCAACACAAAACAAAAACTTGAGTTAGGGAATCCAAAAAACGTAAAGGGCCGTCGGGTATAGAACTAAAGGTTATCGTTATCTACTGATGGTAATTGATGTTTTCAGTAAATATGGTTGGATTATTCTGCTAAAAAATAAACGAGGTGAGACTGTTGCTGAAGCTTTAGAAAGAATTTTCAAAGAGGGTAGATTACCGAAGATGTTGTGGACAGATAAAAGATCAGAGTTCTATAACGTTCACGTAAAAACGGTGCTGGGTAAACGCAAAGTGAGGATGTATTCAACAGAAAATGAAGAAAAATCTTCAGTGGTTGAGCGTTGGAATCGGACTATGAAAAATAAAATGTGGAAACTGTTTACCACCCAAGGCAATACAAAGTATCTGGATATCCTACCAAAACTTGTTGAGAAATACAATAACACAAAATATTCAAGTGTGGGAATGACTCCTACGGAAGCATCAAAGAAAAAGAACGAAGGAACTGTTTATTTCAATCTGCATGGAGGTGTGAAACCGTTAGATCTGAAATATTATAAAGATCTTAAGCTAAAATTTAAAGTAGGTGATAAGGTTAGAATATCAAAGTACGAGCGAAAAGTTTCCGATAAAGGTTATACACCGAATTGGAATGAAGAGATTTTTACTATCCATAAGATTCAATACACGAATCCTATAACTTATAAACTCCAAGATTTATCTGGCGAGGAGATAATAGGTTTTTTTTTTTATGAACAAGAGCTTTTGAAGGTTAAACCGATTTTACAGGAGATATTCAGAATTGAGAAAATCATTCGAAAAGACCCGAAGCAAAGAAAAGCGTTAGTCAAGTGGAGCGGTTACCTTGAAAAATTCCACTTTTGGGTGGATTTGAAAGGCTTAAAACTATTTTAAAAATATTATACCGATATATAATAAAGATATGGATTTAAATTTTAGTTTGGAAGATTTGGTCGAGGTCCTCAAAAAGTTGGTGAAAGTGTTGGAGCCGGAAGAGCTGGAAGACTCGGAAGATTAGGAACGGTGGAAATACTTGTTGAAGGAGCTGGAAGAGTCGGAACAACTTCAAAATATTACACCAACACATAATAAAGACATGAATTCAAATTTGGAAAAATTCGAAAATAACTTAAAATTCGTATACACAACAACCATAGATTTCAGAAAGTCGAGAGACGAGTTGGAAGGTGCCATTAAAGGTAATTTAAGAGGTATGTTTGAAGATGTGGAAAAATTGGAGGAGGCATCGAAAAATAAGTTGAAAAACAAGTTGAGAGGTATGTTGGAAAGTGACTTGATAAACAAGTTGAAAGAGTTGGAAAAGTTGAAAAACTTGTTGGAGGAGTTGGATTAAAGAGATCTTGCGCTTTTTTCATCACGCGAATGTGTAATGAAAAATTTGAAAACTGTTTTAAAGCAGCTTAAAATATTATAAAAATAATCTTGGCTTTATGTAGATAGAGCCAAAAAAGGATGAAAATTTATGGTCAAAAAATCTTTTTGAGTTGAAAGGGATTGCAAAGCGTAACAAATTAAAACGTTATTCACGCTTGAGAAAAGCTGATCTAATTGATTATTTCGAAAGATCAGCATCTAACCTTCAGTCTCGCAGTACTGAAAGCACTATACATCAAAAACTTCGTCCTCGTAAAGATAGAAGAGCTGAGGAAACACATACTGTGAGGAAGGAACTGATTAATAAAAAATTACCTGAACTGAAAAAATTTGCAAAACATCTAAATCTCAAACGTTACTCACGCCTGAGAAAAGCTGATTTCATCGAAAATATTGAAAAATCAACATTCAACCTTCCTAGATCCAGAGGTGAAATCACCTTCATTGATGAAGAGGAACTGCTGCTAGGCCACTTCTTGATGACCCTGACCAGATATTACTATGCCTGTTCTCAAACCTGAAGCAGTCACTTTGACAAAAGCAAGACCGAGTAGTATTACAAAATTCATTGAAAAGTCAATTGACCCGTTTTCAGGGTGGTTGAGGTGGTTGAAAGAATCGGGGGGAAATGTAATAAAAAAGGTATCTCCCAAACTCAACACCCTGAAACAAAAGATAACTGAACTTTATAAAAGGCAGGCCAAACCAAAAGTAATTGAGATTCAAAAAGCTTTGAAAGGCTTCACAAAATCAGTCGCGGTAACCGTAGTTTCACCTAACGATCCTTTAAAACAGTTACAACTCTCAAGAAAAATACTTAGCGATGAGTTTAAGATGTGGTTAGGTGAGCGTATATCCGGAGAATCAGCTTTCAAATTCGTCGAAACTTTAAAAGTAACCTTTACAAAGATTGGCGAAGGTGCAGAAGTGATACAAAAAAAGCTTTTTTCAATATTAAAGCTAAAACCTTTTTGGTGGTGGATGAAGATCAGATTGATGAGGAACTATCGAGCTCTCAACAAGAGATTTTAAACAAGATCGGGGTGTGGATATATGAAGGATCCGGTTGGACTATCAAATCGGTAGATTCTCATTACATAAATATAGTGAAGTATCAACCTTTAAGAGGGTCGTCTTACGTTGCTTTACCGCAAGCTTTACAAAATCCTAAAAAAGGACTCATCAATCTACAAAATAAGGATAATGAGTGCTTCCGCTGGTGCTATATGAGATATTTAAATCCACAAGATGACCACAAAGAAAGAATTAAGCTGTGTGACCGTGAATTTGTTAAGAAATTAGATTATTCTGGTGTTGAATTTCCGGTAGAGATCAAGGATATTCCAAAGATCGAAAAACAAAATAACATTCGGATATATGTTTTCGGCTATGACGTTGGAAAAACACATCCACTTTATGTTTCAGGCGTTCGGAAAAAAGATCGAGAGTTGAATCTATTATTAATTAATGGTACCAGCAAAGCTGGTAGTGAAAGTGGTAAAATCGTTAATCATTACGTTCTCATGAAAAGATAGTTATGATAGTTATGATAAGAGTAAACGAACTAAGTATATTACCTATTTAGATGCTAATAATCTTTACGGGTGACGATGTCTCAAAGTTTACCGAATGGTGATTTTCGTTGGCTGGAGTGGAGTGAGATTATATCTTTAAACCTTGAGGATTACACCCCCAATTCCCAAAAGGGGTCGATTTTCGAGGTTGATTTAAAATACCCTGAGGAGCTTCATGATCTCCACAATGATTACCCGCTAGCTCCTGAGAAGGTAAAAGTTACGGGTGATATGTTATCGGAGTATTGTTCTGAGATAAGTGAAGAATACAACATAAAAACGGGATCAGTTTCGAAATTGATTTCAACCCTTAGGAATAAGAAAAATGCGTTTTATATTCTCGAAACCTACAACTGTATCTCGATCTCGGAATGAAGTTAAAACAGATTTATCGACCTCTCGAGTGTAGTCAATCTCCGTGGATGAAAAAATACATAGATTTCAACACACAGAAACGTAGCCAAGCAAAAAAATTCATTTGAAAAGAACTTCCCCAAACTTACGAACAACTTCGTCTTCGGAAAGACGATGGAAAACGTTCGAAAAAGAGTAGATATCAAGCTTGTAACGGACGAAATGAAGCTAGTTAAGATAGCTTCAAAGCCGACTTTTGTGAGTGATAAAATGTTCGGCAAAGATTTAGTAGCTGTACATAAGTCAAAAGAGGTTGTAAAACTTAATAAACCAGCATATGTTGGGGCGGGTGTTTTGGATTATAGCAAAGTTTTGATGTATATTTTTCATTACAAGTATATTAAACAGAGATACAGCGATAAAGCCAAACTTCTTTTCACTAATACAGATTCTCTAACTTATGAGATTGAAACTAAAGATATTTATCAAGACTTTTGTGTAGATAGGGATAGATTCGACAACAGTGATTATCCAAAAGACTAAATTTTATGATGATTCAAATAAAAAAGTTATCGGTAAATTTAAGGATGAGTGTGCCGGTAAACCTATAACTGAATTTGTTGCATTGAGAAGTAAGATGTACTCTTACTTCAAAGATGATGGGGTTGGCGAGAAGAAAGCTAAAGGAATCAAAAAGAGTGTTGTCAAAAAGGATATCAAACATGGAGATTATCTCAACACTCTATTCGGTAATAGGGTGATGCATCACAGTATGAAAACTATAAGAAGTGACCACCACCAACTTGAAACTAAAGAGATCAATAAAGTACCTTTGTCTTGCTTCGATGATAAGTGATACATTCAGCAAGGTGGAATAACAAGTTATGCATATGGACACTACCGAATTTCAAAAAAATGGCTTAGATAAATCAAACCTGCATAAATAAAGATGGGTAATCTATTATCAAATTTTTGAAAGAAGATGATGAAGGTTTGACACATCATTTTTACGGAAATGGTTACATAATAAAAGAAAAACAGATGCGGCGAGAGAACTTCGTGAATCTGGATTAATATTAAAATTTTCACACCAGTTATAACCGGTTAATTGACGTAAAAAATTTCAATGGAAAATTATGATAGTTTTAATGAGGGATTCAACTCCGTTAAAGAGAAACCATCGTTAATATTAACGATGAATTGTTATAAATTTAATATGGCGTCTAAATTAACGTGGATGTGTTAATTTTAATAGGATTCTCGTTAACTTAACGTGGATAGGTTAGTTTTAATAGGATTCTCGTTAAGTTAACGTGGATGTGTTAATTTTAATAGGGGTCTCGTTAACTTAACGAACACACGTTAAGTTAAACGATAGGCCTCATTAAGCAGTTAGCGAGAAACTTTGGTGATTAAAATCGATATTTGTGACGACTGGCCTGGTGCCCCCAACCCCTATACTACTCATGTTGGTGGACTGATAACAAAAGAAGCTAATGAGAAATCTTTTGTTCACGGTACAACAACATGGCGGGATGGCGTAACGTGCATACGCCCTTTAAGCGATATTTATTTACATATTATTTACATGTTTGTAATGAAATGGGGTACGTTACATTATCATGTCTAACCGTAAAATCACGCGAAATGATAAATAATCGTTGCTAAAATAATAAAATAAAAACTCTTTTAACTCAGGTTAAATATCCTGAATTAACGTATTACTCGACATTTTCTCACATTCAAATTTAGGAAAAACTATTTCAGCATTAATATTAAGGAGGCGATTCAGGGGCACCCAAGGAGTCAAATCAACCAAACGCTGTATAAGGGCACTTTTAATTACCTTATGGTGTTTGAAGTCTATTTAAAGTGATGTTTTCGTTAGGTAGAAGAATTTCATCTGTTTGGACTTCCTAGCTGAAATTTTAATTGCCCGAAAGTGTTAAGGAACAAAATCTTTATTTGACAAAATGCAAGCTGAATTGAACTTTCCACGAACTTTCCAGGGAACAATTTTCTTTCCGAAAATGCTAGCTGACGCTTTTCACTGCCAAAAACAGCAATTACGACCTTTCCGAAAACCTCAGGGACTATGATTTCCCCATTGCGAATCTTTCAGGCCGTGTTTTGGCTACAAAAATCCGAGTGCAATCTGTAATCGACGCCGAAAAGCCCAAGGCGAACTACCCTCCACCGAACAGATATCTAGCGAAACTTGTCGCTGGGTGCCCCTGACGATTAAAGTGTTCCTTTAATATGAAAACATACTGAAAACTTCAATTTAATTCATCGGTCCTTTTTATGATTTGCAGTAGGTTTTTTAAGATCTCAAGGTCATACAGGTATATTCTCGTTCAAATGCGATTCTCTTCCCTTTATTTCATCCGACGGTATAAATTATGGAACTACCTCGTTTGTGACACAAGCAACGAGCACATTAATAATTAAACAACAGCTTCGATTTCAAAACGCAGATGTTCTTTTGTGCTTTAGCCTCTTCCTATATTCCTTAATATATAGATTTAGGCAAGCCTAAAAACGGAGCTCCATGAATATTATTTTTTTTTACATGTATTGAGCAACTTCGCATGCCTTTCGTTGTGTAAATATTTTCTGTTTAGAGCAGTCAACAGGAATTGACCGCGCCGGGTTCAAAAACTTCATACAAAACATTAAAACATAACAATAAAACAATTCACGACGCGTATGTTTGTTCGAAAACAAATTTAACAATAAAAAAACGATCAAAAATTTTCATCCAACATCGTGTTTGACCGTTTAGCCACATCTCTTGACATTGCATTTAAGCTTATTCTCAAGGCTTTTCATGTTTCCTCTAGATCAAACATTTTCATCCAACATTTCGCGTTACGAACAAATGTTTAATCGTTTAGCCACCCCAACCAACGAAGCGTGCACAGCCGTTAAAAAGTAACCAAATAAATTTCAGCAATAATACGCAAAAAATCGTTTTGTGTACTCACTCTGTCTAGTGTTGGGTCAAACATTGTTTGTGCGCTTAGCCACCAAACGTTTTGTTTGACAAACACGATATTGGATGAAAATGTTTGATCGTTTAGTTGGGGCTTTAATCCTTAATTTCACGAGGACTCATTGCGGCGCATTATTTAGTTAATGGTACAAAACAATTAACTATTAGTCCAAACAACCGAATTTTTGCGCCAGCTCTTGTAGCATGGTCACATATGGGGCTTTCCTTCTCACTGGTGGACATGGAGCGTCTAGAGCAAGTTCAGTGCAGAAGAACTGCAGCCGCCCCAGTTTTTTGCTCTTCAACTGAGCCTGCTTTGACCATCTCACACACATTTTGATGATCACAAATAATTGGGTGGACAAGCTACAGTGTGGCCAAAACAGTCTCTGTAACAGCGACAAAATTTCCTCCTCTGTTACAGCTACCAGGTCGTCTTCTTCCCATGGTTCTCCCACCGGCCGCTGACGGATCTTTGCAGCAAGCCTGGCGTTAGAAATTCAGATTTAGAGGAGAGGTGCGTGCCATTTACATCCCTCTCTCGACCCATCTCGATCCATTTTGCGTCCACTATCCTGTCCGGGGTTGAATTTGGAAACTAAGAAGGATTTATACTTCTCGTTAATACGATATTTTTTTTCACTTGCTTTAACGCCCAGCCTTCTTTCAATCCTTCTGTTGTTTTCGTCGCACTTACTGAAATGCCAGTTATAGCTGGTATCTCATCCACACGCTCCAAAACTCTCGCTGCATACTTCTTTCTGCCTTGGTCATGCAGCGTCCCCCTCTCCTCGGATTTTGTGCGTCTCTCATATGATAAATGCCTTTCCAATGCTGTAATGTAGGAGTGCAGCCGTCTTGCGGTCAACTTTAGATTGCCTTTGTGGTTGCTTCTAGAATGTCACAGCTCATTGACTTGTCAACTGCGAAGTGTTTTTCGCATGCTGTTGGAATGTTTTCAATCGTAAACTCTTGATACTCATAGGACACGAACTCCCTCGCACGAATTCTTGAATATATTTGGGCCTTACCAGAGACCTCAGCGGTTAATCACTGCACGATTTAAGTATCATTGTCGTCGTTAAAAGCACTAACGACGTTCTTCTCCTTTCCCTTACCCTTGTCGATTCACTTTGTTTTCATTTTCGCCTTGAAATTTCTCCACTCGGCCGCCAATTTGCTGGTTGCACTGAACGTGGGGTTCTGAGTTTATTTCATTTTATTTTTGATTTTCAATGAATAAACGTATGATTTAAGTATTATTTATCTTTTGTTTTACGTTTTCATGAAAATATCTGTTCATTGTAGCAGTCCTTCAAGGATCTGTAAACGCACGTTTTAAACTTGAATCAAATTTCAATTTACGACACAAAACAAAACAAAATGCCGTTGACTCTGGTTCCTTTTCAACTTTTTTTCGCTTGTACGCTGTATAAAATGTGTTCTCACTCGCACTGTTTCCATGTTGTTGACAAAATAACTACGACAAGACACGGAACATGGCACTTGACCTTTCAGAGTTTCCTTTATGTCATTTTCTTTTCCTTTCTTTTTTAATTTCTCGCTACGCACTTGGTAGAGAACATGCGTTTAAAAAGCTTTTAAACGATGCAAAACCCTTTATAACATTCCGTTTTCGTAGTCGAACAAAAACTTTGGCAACACGGGTTCATGTGTGATTGCGTGACCATCGTAATTGCTGTGTGAATTACGAGTAAACACTCTTTGTTTATACATTTCTTAAAATGCGGCTTTTAAATTGCCCAAGCTGAACTGTTGATATGTTCAGGCGCGGATCCAGGATTTTGAAATGGGGGGTGAATTTTCTCCACCTCTATGAGAGAAATCAGAGAAATCAAATATTATTTCAATATTTGAGAGATAAAGCTCAGAAAAAGGCGGGGGGGGGGGGGTGGGTGGGTGAAAATTCACTCATTTCACCTCCCCTGGATCCGCGCCTGATGTTCTAAAACAATACAAGAGGTTCTCAAAAATACATTTCCCATTGAAAATTTCCACTTACCAGAGTACGATAATTGCCTTAAAAAATGTCATATTTTTAGATGTATTTGAATAAGAAGTAATATAAAAATAACACAAATGAAGAGCGAAAACAATATCTTTTCTATCCTTCACCTATATTTCGGCCAAGTTTACTGGCCTTCATATATATATTTGTAACTGACGAAGGCCGAGAGTCCAAAACGTATTTTTTCATAAATTTTTTATCTTTTTTGAACCAAAAGTTGTCCATTTTCGGTCTCTTTTTAACTGGTTTTTATTATTCGCCGAATCAGGACTGTGAATCATCAGTGATCCTTTTGGTTCTACATCTTTCGTTGGCCCAGGAAGCGCCTACAACCGTCTATATATATATATATATATATATATATATATATATATATATATATATATATATATATATATATATATATATATCTAGCTGACCTTTTCAAAACCAGGCTCATGAAAATTTGAGGGGTTTTAGAACTTTCTTTATCAATACCTCGGTTTATCAAAAGGGAGACTTGCATTTAGGCCTGTTATGAGCCTACAGTCTCTGTCAAAGGGAAGACGAAGAGTACATGTTATTTGTCTTGCAATTAGACATGAAATTGACGTGACCTCTGACATGACAATTTTGGTGCGTTAGTCGGCCAAATCTCTCTAGAATACGCTCTTTCTGACGGCAAAGTTAGCTTTGGAATTAGTGGCATCGATTTAGCCGAAGTCTAGCAGCTTTTTCAACCGAGCGTTCGTGATTATTACGAAGAATCACAGCTAATTATTGTCGAATTTTATTTGTGTAAATTATCGCTCGATTTTGTGATCACTTCTGACACCGGAAACCAGTCATTATGACACTTTCAGACTATCAAATCACTAGCTCCAATCACTAGCTTAAGATCGAAGTTGCGAGGGCGGAAACTAGTCAAAAAAATATTCAAACTTACGCTTTTTGCAGAAAAATTCCAAGCCATGCCTTTGAGGTCCCGGATGTTTAGTGTCCGTGTTAGCGAGGAGCTGTTGACGACCATCTAGCCACAGCATTTTTACTAAGTCTTTAGCATGCTCCAAATTCTACACCAGTTTCTCTCCCTGAGCCTTGAAATGATCACCGACACCTACTTTCTGAGGCTAAAGACTTGTTACCTCTCAAAGCAGAGCTCTCAATATCCCTGCATTTTTCCAGCAGTACCGCCCGGGTAAACAAAGTACTCGTTTAGCAAATAACTGCACAGCAGGATATTAGACGAGGCAGACACTGCACCTCGCAAGACTTTCCCCCTCACTGGACTTAATGATGTCCTAAGGAATACTCTGCTCTAGGAGGCCAACGGACGACGCCATTGCGAGCTAACTGACCGCGCGAAGACTTCAAATGCGCGTTTCTTTCTTTGAGAGAGAGTGGAAACTAACTGACAAATAAAACTGGAGGGGAGGGGGGGGGAGGAGTGGGGATAAGACTTTAATCATAACGAGCCAGAGGTAACCGGAAGTTAAAAAATCTCCCAAGTCTGGTTGCTAAGGAGTGACGTTATAGGTCTGCATTAGAGCCGTCAACGTACTCCATTAGTGGTTTCACTGCAGGAGCATCTTAGCACACCTTGAAAGAAGTATTGTTTTTGCGCTTCAGCGGCAGAATTTAATTTACCGGCACGCGGCACGCTTACGCGTTGTTCTTATGGCATTTTATGGTTTTACTTGTACGATAAAACGCTAGTTTTGTCAAATGTTATGCTTTAGCGATTCGTGGAGAATTTCGAGGGGATAATCGGCATATCTCGGTATGTGATGGACAGAAATTACAGAGAGTGACGTCTTCTCAGGCTGAAATCCTGTTTTATCGGGTGATTTCATTGACGTGCAATGGACTTTGGTAAGTTGTAACTATATTTTAAGCCGAAGTAAATCGCCTTCAGACAATTTTAAAAGCGGAAATACGAACGTAAGAGGTAAGATCGACGTAACTTTCGATTTTGTTACATTGGTACGTTTGGTAGGAATCGCCCTTGACATTATCCCTGGGATTACATGTAAATTTTCTGTAAGATTTGATTGAGTTGGAATTCCTTTGGTTTCCGACCATTGTTGAGCGGTAATCTTTCTGTTCAAGCGTATTTATGTATATGTAGCAAAGTTCATCTATATTCCGGCGGCAAATTAATTATATTCTGGCGGCAAATTAAATATGAAGCCGCGAAATACGCGCGCACTCGTCATCGATCCACGATAATGAAGATCGGGCTGGTGAGGGGGCGCGGAAGTGGGCGGCTCCTTATTTTGTCTTTATAACTGGATATGGATACTTATATCTTTTACATAGCTGCTCTCTGTCAAAGCACAAAATATTTTATCTGGCGACTATTTCTTCCACTTATGGTGGTGATTAAAATAGTGGCAGTTTGAAAATTGAAAATTATCGTTGGAGAATATATTATCGTCCTGAAACAACTTCTGAAAGCCTTTTCAAACTACCAAGGAGTTTAGGACTCGGTGTTTGTTTGTGCGTGGAAAATAGCAATAGTAAAATATTCAAGTGATTAAGCATATGTAACTTGCAGATAAAAATTTAGGCAAATGTTCTATATTTTTTTCTGGTTCATTCAGGTTGAGGTCCTGGCATCACTGTATGCCTGAGTGCTTCTGGGATATATAACATGAACAGTTTTTTTTTTATGCAGATAAAAATCCAGGCAAATGTTCTATATCTTTCTGGTTCATCCAGGTTGAGGTCCATGGCATCACTGTATGCCTGAGTGCTTCTGGGATATATAACATGAACAGTTTTTTGAAACGTAGATAAAAATTTAGGCAAATGTTCTATATCTTTTCTGGTTCACCCAGGTTGAGGTCCATGGCATCACTGTATGCCTGAGTGCTTCTGGGATATATAACATGAACAGTTTTTTGAAACGTAGATAAAAATTTAGGCAAATGTTCTATATCTTTTCTGGTTCACCCAGGTTGAGGTCCATGGCATCACTGTATGCCTGAGTGCTTCTGGGATATATAACATGAACAGTTTTTTGAAACGTAGATAAAAATCGAGGCAAATGTTCTATCTTTTCTGGTTCATCCAGGTTGAAGCCCTGGCATCACTGTATGCCTGAGCGCTTCTGAGATATTTAACATAACAGGTTTTTTTTTGAAATGCAGATACAAATTTAGGCAAATGTTCTATATCTTTTCTGGTTCATCCAGGTTGAAGTCCTGGCATCACTGTATGCCTGAGTGCTTCTGGGATATATAACATGAACATTTTTTAAAGTGCAGATAAAAATCTAGGCAAATGTTCCATATCTTTTCTGGTTCATCCAGGTTGAGGTCCTGGTATCACTGTATCCCTGAGTGCTTCTGGGATATATAACATGAACAGTTTTTTGAAGTGCAGATAAAAATCTAGGCAAATGTTGTAAGCAGGTTTAATGACCAAAACGTTTTACCTTTGGTACATTTCTTTGCAGAACAATAACGCGTTCGGATGACTGTATTTTTCGAGAACGTTTTCCTTACTTTAATGCCCTTCAGAGTAATTTAGTCCTTGGACAGTTCGCCAGCATTTTCCAAGTTAAACAAATTTTAACAATTGGGAAAGAATTAGAAAAAGGAGAAGTTATATTTTGAAATGATGATTTCGATACCGTCGCCGTTGTCGCTTTTCCTGCCAAGGTCGGTTTCGGAAGTCGAATACTGAAACTTCCACTTCGACGTTTGCCGAGATTATTGAGGAATTATTCAACGAGAATTTTATCAGTTCCTAGGGAAATCGTACGGATAGTAAAAGTTCTGTTCATGCATGGGCACGCAACGATATCACATATTGAAGCGAATTATTTTAGCTCAGTGATGTTAATTTACTTTCACGGTGTTCAAGAAGGGTAATAATTGCAGACTGATTTGTGTAAATTACTCGCAAATATGTTCACTATTACCATGTATTGCAAGCATGTTTGATTTAGGAATACAAGCGAATTTTAATTAGCGTTCAAAAGAGATATATCTCCCTCCAAAAACAAAGCACATTAGGGCCGTTTATACAAGAGAAAATAAGCCGCGGCTTACTCTGGCCACGGCTTACGTAAGACGCGAACACTCCGCATAAATGGTACAAAATCTACGTTCACGGCTTTCTCAAGCTGCGGCTTATCCTGGCCTAGCTTGGTGTTTTTACTCGTAAAAATGGTTCCTTTCGCGTCTTATGTAAGCCGCGGCCAGAGTAAGCCACGGCTTATTTTTTTTCTCGTATAAACAGCCCTATTATTTTTCCCATATTGCATGCGAAAGAGAAACAAAGAAAACTCGAGTCTTTGGCTGTAATTTAGTGCTATTTTCTGAAACCGGTGAGCCTACCTCAAGAGTAATTCATCAAAGCCAAAACAAACTATTGGGTATCGTTTTCCCGTTCCCGCAGTCACTTTTCGTGTGCATCAGGTCTAAAGATAGAATTTAATTAAACTCTCGCCATAAATAAACGTTTACGTTTAAGGATTATGACAGATAAGCGTGAACGTTGACGCCCCATATCAAACAGAAACGAGTGCCAGAAGCGATTCGATTACATTGGAATGTTCAGAGTAGCTGGATATCCTGCTGAGATTGGTGGCAAATTTCCCCCTATCTCAGCGGGATCCAGAGGTATTTTTGTGGTTGCTAAGAACCTCTGGCTCGTTATGCAAAGTTGAAGTCAGGGACAGTTTCTTTCTCTTCTTCTAGTTACTAATGTAGCTAGCATGCCCCCCACCCCCCCCCCCCGCCCCATCCAAAAAAGAAAAAAAGTGAGAGACATCTAATAGGAGTTAGTATGGACTCCAGGAGCCCTGTTTTGAAAACTCCAGCTATATATATATATATATATATATATATATATATATATATATATATATTTATTTATTTATTTATTTATAAAATATTTGAGATAGTACGCGCCCACTCATTGGTCAGTAGGTGTATGTAAACACGGTTGTGACGTCACGCTGTTTGTGTTTCTCGGTACAGTTTGAAAACATTTCAAAGCTTTAGCAAGACTCATAAAGCATTTTCAAGTACAAATATCTAGGAAATAAAAAGAAGAATTGCCAAATTTCGATTTGGGGTTTAGCTATCACTTCCCCTGTGAGCCCGAGGAAACAAAGCAAAAGAAAAACCACACCGCTTTCCCTGCCTCGATGATCTTGAGCTACACGACTTAAAGCGAAGCTAAGCGGACAAAATATGGAACAAAATAGGCAGTTAACGTTTTTCAAGGTAATTTTTGCATTAAGCACTGCAATAAAATTCTCTATAAGACATTCTTCATTAAAAAAATATACACGAAACCGTGCACCAAACTAAGCTTATCTGCTATAAACTGTAGTTGCTTGAAATCAAACTTTGCGCGGCCGATCGGTTACCGTCTTTTGGCTGTCAAATTATTGTAAAATGTATTTTCTCTGAGACCTTCTCAGCTTAAAAATATACTACAACCTGGATTCGCTGCTTGGGCTATGATTCCTATCCAGCAAAACTTCACAAGGCACAATGAGCGATTCAACTTCTCAACCTTGTTCTCGGGCTGCCAATTCGGGCAAGTTCACGCCACTTTCAGAAGCGGTCAAGCACAGTGCAATTCATTTCCAGCTTAAATAAACTTCTCATCTTGAAGTTCTATCCTTACCGATTCGTCTATTTTGAGCATTTCTTCTAGTTCTCGCAGAGCGTTCGGTATTTTTCTGCACGATTTCAAAGGAGTCAAAACTTTGACCAACATGGCGCTCGCATGAGGCTAGCCAAAAATTTCAACTTGATTTTGACTTTTATAACGCAAATTCTGATTGGCTCATGCGTTCTCAGTTGCGCGTTATGATTGGCTAGTAGGAAATACGATTGTTCAGAGCGTGTATTGAGAAAATCTATTTCAATCAAGAGGTAAATAAACAAACGTTCCCTTCATTTGTCGAATTACTTTTTAGAAATATGTTATAAAAGCAGTAGAGGACTTTTTCCGTGTTTACATAGCCTCATATAAACACTCGGGGGGTTGGGAGAATTCTCGAAAGTTATGCAAACCCTCGACTGCGTTTGCATAACTGTCTCGAATTCCCCCAACCCCCCCTCGTGTTTATATGAGGCCATGTAAATACGGAAAAAGTCCTCTATTGCTTATATATATATATATATATATATATATATATATATATATATATATATATATATACACTATCACAAATGAAGATAACCCACATGTTATGTTCCACACCTATATTTCGACCACATAAAGTGGACTTCATCAGGGTAAAATTACAGTTACAACCGCACGCGTCATACTACTTTTAAAAGTGTAAACTTAAACAGCCTCGTGCGCGCGCATCAACAAACGATCTCCTCCCCGCGCGCATAATGCCATTATAAACCATCAACAAATTACTTGCGTCTGGAACGCCTGTTCTGACCGAAGAAAAAGTCATTGTCATTAAGACCATAAGGACTCAAAGTATTAAGCTTATATGCCCATTGGCCCTCCTTATCCCTCAGCTCCTCTTCCCCATTGAGCCTGTCTATCAACTGAATGTTCATATCATCCAAACCAATTGGTTTGGATGATATGAACATTCAGTTGATAGACAGGGTCAGGAGCTGAGGGATAAGGAGGGCCAATGGGCATATAAGCTTAATACTTTGAGTCCTTATGGTCTTAATGACAATGACGTTTTCTTCGGTCAGAACAGGCGTTCCAGACGCACGTAATTTGTTGATGGTTTATAATGGCATTATGCGCGCGGGGAGGAGATCGTTTGTTGATGCGCGCGCACGAGGCTGTTTAAGTTTACACTTTTAAAAGTAGTATGACGCGTGCGGTTGTAACTGTAATTTTACCCTGATGAAGACCACTTTATGTGGTCGAAATATAGGTGTGGAACATAACATGTGGGTTATCTTCATTTGTGATAGTGTATGTTTCTTCATGAAGATTAACTGTTTGTGACTGATGCTTGTGAGTATATATATATATATATATATATATATATATATATATATATATATATATATTCATTCTTCGGAAACTTCCAATCCGAAGTGAAAATGCACTTCTTGGCATTATTTTTATAAATTTGGGTTTTAATTGTGATACCATACATTTAGGATATAGATAATTTCAATTAGTTAAGTGAATATGCCAGGCCTTCCCGTTCCAATTCCAGATTTTACCAGCCAGGTACTGAGGCTGTGATTGCTTTTGTTTAGAAAACTGGGAGTTTGGGAATAATTGGTTGCTCACTCCCGTCTCGCAAATTGCGAGAGTTGTTGATCATTTCAGGGTGTCTAATGCGGAAGGAATGCTTATTATTCCTATGTGAAAGTCTTCGTATTTTTCGGCATTGTTGTGTAATGATGGAAGACACTGGAACGCCTTTGTTGATGATTGGGTTGTGCTTCCCAAATTTAAGTAACTCTTTGTTTTGCACTGATGACAGTGGCTTTTGCAGTTTATGTTGCAATGGCTAGGGTCTTTGGTAATGAGTTAGTCGGAGTCTTTTGTTACTCCGTGGCCTGTGTTCATGTTTGTATTATTTGTTGGTGCGACGGGTGCGCACGCATGCCTCTGGGCCCCGAAAGGCTGTTTACTAGACACCAGCTGTTCAAAAGAAGGTAAATTGTTGCAAAAAAGGTAAACACAAGGTAACTGTAGTCGTTGTGTCCTGATCCAATTATAGTAACAGCCTTCAAAACAGCAGCAGCTGCGAATATGAAAGGAACGCAAGTGCTCTAAGACGGTTCTACACTTAAAACAAAGCCAGCATTCATCAAGAAAGGCTCTCAGTTCGTTTGCGTTAGTGCACATTTACTACGGTATTGACAGACCTCAATCTGTGCGAAGTGGTAGATTTTTTCCTCAGAAGCATTAAAGGAGGCCTCAGCTTGTCACACCGGCTCAAAGATTAAGCCCAAAATACATTTCGACCTAGAAAGTTTTCTTAACCACTAATGTTTTTACGTTAGATCTTGATTGTCTGAATTTTTGTGTGACGATCTTCAAAACGCACAAAATGGAGTCTCAGATAACCAAGTTCTCCAAAATTTCACGGGAGAGCATGCCCTGGTACCCCCCTAGAATCTCGCGCCTCCGGCGCATGTCAATTCATGCCTTCGGCGCTCAAACGCACCACCTCCCCAATCCGCCGTAAAAATCTTTATACGGGCCTGGTATCATTCCCGTAAAGATTTGACTCGCGGCATAACCCTTTCACTCCCAAGAGTGACTTTATAGATTTTACTCTGTCTAACGCCAGACGATTTCACTCGTCAAATGGAGACCCCTTAGGAGTGAAAGGGTTAAGTAATAGTATAGGGAGTAGTCATCAAATACCACCTCCTCACACTGCCGCACCATTGGGGTCGGCGGTGTTTCTTGGTAGTATTTGATGACTACTCCCTATACGACTTAGAAAGCGCTCCCACGAAGCGGGCCACCGCGCAAACCACCACCCCACCCCCTAAGGTAAATGCCACGCCCTATTAAACAATCGCCACCCAGGGTATGTCAATGGCCCGCCCTATTAAACAAACACACCGGGCTTATATTCCACGAGCGTCAATATGTCTGACAGCTCCGCCACGCCTGCGTACGACGAGGACGCCATCTTGGCATATCTCGACACCGTGTTTAGGAAGCGGCCCGTGCCGGCGCCGCGCAGAAAGAGGCCGCCTGTTCGCGCACCGCGCGGGAAAAAAAATTCTGGTTTGTATATGGCGCCCCAGCAAGAACGCCGCTTGAAACAACCGCCACAACCAAGTTCAACGAGTGCCCACAAATTGGAATACTCCACATCTCCTAAAAACGAACAAGAAATCGAAGCATTTTTGGAAAAAGTTCACGCGGAGCTTGCGCAACAACTTTCGGCTGCGAGAGCCCCCATTACGGGGAGGGTATTGGAAACACAAAGACACGCCTTGAAACCCATCGCGGAAAAAGCTGATCAAGCAACGGCGGTTTTGTTTTCGGTGACTGTTGGTGTGACAAAAGAACGGCGAGATACATTATTTGGCAAGCAAAAGGCGAGTTATACACAAAATTGACACAGCACAGCCAGAAAAAGTGAAAAACATTCTGACAATTGGTGTGTTTGACGGGCACGCTTTTCTCATCAAAGATCTTGAAAAGTTGGCGGAAGTATTTGTATGTGTGCACTGTAAACAAAGATTCACACAAGCGGGCAGTCTCCAGCGGCACAACCAAACTTGTGTCAAAGGTGAAACACAAATCATATGCCCAAACAAGAAAATCGAAGCACCGCGAAGAAAATTCGAGAAAGCTTTCTTTCCGACAAAGTCACTTTCCCCGCGCCCACCAACTGGCTCGAAAGAGAAGCGCGCCGGCGAGGAATTCACATCCATCATGCGATGTGCGGGCGCGCATAGTGGAGAAAGATGGGTGGCCGGAGCCCCTGTGGATGGTTTTCACCCGCCATCCAATACAGTTTTCCAGTACCACGGTTATTATTTCCACGGGTGCCCAAAATGCTTGCCAGACCGAAACGCACTCGTGGTCGCAAGCGTAAAAAAGAAGACCAAAGAAAGAGTGTTGAAAACCCGCGAAGACCTTTTCCAAGAAACTCTGCAGCAAACAATAGCGCTTCGCGAGGGAGGCAGGTTTCAATGTTGTCGAAGCGTGGGCTTGTAAAGTCGGGCGCGACGAACGCAAACCAAAAACTTTCACGAAATCCTTCCCGCACTCCATTCTGTACGATTTCGAGGCATTTGGTGACAAAAATTAATGCAAAGAACCGACTGACACATTGACATACGCCCATAAGAAATGAGTCGCCCATAAGAAATGGGCGACTCTTGAAAGATCCGTGGGGTAACGATTTGGGGTGCCTTTTTTACAAAAA
>JAEMWC010000743.1:70000-90000 GCA_016490735.1 Pachyseris speciosa
TAAGTTCTTAAGTGATCTCAATCAATTGCCATGGGGCAATGTCGATTTGTATTCTGATCCAAATGACATGTGGCGTGAATGGAAAAAAATGTTTCTCACCTGTGTTGACAAACACGCACCGCTGAAATTGAAAAGAGTCCGTAAAAAGCGATGTCCATGGATTACTGGTGATGTCCTGAGCAAAACCAGAAGAAGGGATTTCCTTAAAAAGAAGGCAATCTCTTCCAAAGATCCAGCCTCATGGAATCAATACAAGCATGCTAGAAACCGGGCAAATAACGCTATTAAGCTCGCTAAGAAACTCTATGTTGCTGACAACCTGGAAGCTAATAAAGGAAATTTGCGAAAAACATGGAACATAATTAACGAGATAACCTCACGTAAAAGTGGCAAGATGTCCAATATCTTGGAAATCAAAGCTGATAATACAGTAGTTAGTAATCCGGAAGACATTGCCGAACCTATTAACGAACACTTTACTAATATTGCGCAAGTATTAGCAGAAGATATTCCTCCCGTAGAAGTAAATCCTGAATTCTATCTGGAAACTACTGATAAATCGTTTTCTTTGCAAACTCCTAGTATTGATATGGTATTAAGTCTTTTAAAGAAAATTGATGACAAAAAAGCCACTGGTCTTGGCAAGATTCCGAGCAAGCTGTTGAAGATGGCTGCTGGTATTCTCGCACCTTCGCTTACCGCTATCTTTTCTAGTTCTATTCTCACTGGGATATATCCAAACGATTGGAAATCAGCCAAAGTAACTCCAATTTTTTAAAAGGGTCTTAAATCGGATCCTAATAATTATAGGCCTATTTCTTTTCTTCCGATAGTTTCTAAAGTTTTTGAACAAATTGTTTACAACCAACTCTACCATTATTTAAATAATAACAAATTACTATCAAGTTGCCAATAAGGGTTCCGCTCCCTTCATAGTACTCTTACGGCTTTGCTTGAGGCGACAAATGATTGGTCAGTTGACATCGACAATGGGCTACTAAATGGCGTCGTTTTCATCGACCTTACTAAGGCATTCGACACCATTGATCACGAGATTATCTTGCGTAAAATGTCATACATGGGTGTTGACCACGTAGCTATCAGGTGGTTCTTGTCGTATCTAAGTGGCCGAACCCAAAGATGTAATGTCAACGGCAAACTATCAACTGCTCGCGATCTCAAGTGCGACGTTCCACAGGGCAGTATATTGGGTCCTTTCCTTTTCCTAATTTATATTAATGATCTCCCCAACTGCCTGCCGGCCGCTGCGCCAAGGATGTTTGCTGATGACACAAACATTACACTTTCGGCTAAAACGTTGACGGATCTCAAACAAGCCTTAACCTCTGAACTAAGTAACCTCAGCTGCTGGCTTAAAGCCAACAAGCTTAGTTTAAACGTTGCCTTAACAGACTTAATGTTAATTGGGTCAAGGCAGTGATTATCTGTCCAAAATGAAGACTTCGAAATAAGAATTGACGATCAAATCATCAAGAGGGTTGGACATACCAAATCCCTGAGTGTTACCATCGATGCTCATCTTACTTGGCCCAAACACGTTGAAGAAATAAGCAAGAAAGTATCCTCAGCTATAGGTGCCCTCAAACGGGTGCGACCCTTTATTCCGAAGGAAACTACCATTCAAATTTATAACGCGCTAATTTTGCCAAACTTTGATTACTGCAACCCGGTTTGGGACTGTCTTAGTGGCTACTTGAGTGATAAGCTCCAAAAATTGCAGAATCGAGCAGCTAGAATAATTACAAAATTGCCCTTTGATACGACCTCAGACCACCTCCTATCCACCGTTAACTGGGAGAGGCTATCAATAAGACGAAAGAAACAGAAAGCCTTAATGATGTATAAAACAACGAGTGGTCTTACCCCGGAATATCTCCAACGTCTTTTTGCTCAGAGCTACTCTAATTACAACCTGAGAAACTCTGAGGGAAAACTGGCATTGCCGAAACCAAGAACCAATTATTTAAAACGTAGCTTCTCCTATAGCGGAGCCAAATTATGGAATAACTTGCCCGATAGCTTAAAAAATGTCGGATCTGTTGATCAATTTAGGCGAAATCTGAAGAAGGTATCCAACATATCGGATTCCCACACGGCAATCATGTAAAGCAGTTAGTTGTAAATAGTCTTAGTTTTTAACTTGTAATACTTAACTGATGATTTTCCGTGTTTAAATAAAGTCTTACATACATACATACATACATACATACATACATACATACATACATACATACGAAAACGCGCTCGTGCCAATTTCCGTTTTCATCGGGGATACACTCGAACGAACCCCGACACACGTTTGTGAGAGAGACCCGAAAGAGTTGATTCGTAAGTTTGTGGAAGAGTTGAAGCGGCGGGGGAAAACATTCGAGAAAGGATGCGAGCAGAATTTTTGCCAGAAGACATTCATTTGATACCTAAAAGTCGCCGCGCCAACATGGAAGAATGGTGCGACCAGGTGCCGGTGCTCGGGTTTAACTCGGGGCGGTACGATCTCAACCTGATCAAAGGGGGGGGGGGGGGGAATAAGCGAGACCACCGACACAGGGAACGGATTATGACAAGTGGGTGGAAGCTTACGACTGTGCAGTCCACAAATCGTGGTTTCCATACGAGTGGTTTGATTCACCTAAAAAACTGGACTTCCCTGGGCTCCCCGATTACCTATTCTGGTACACGCGGTTGGAAGAAAAATACCCACTGTCGATGAAAGAATTCAAACAATGCAAGCGGCTTTTCAAAGAAAAGGTAATGCGAACTTTCGCGGACTGGCTGCGCTACTACAACGACCTGGATGTCGTCCCCGAGTTGGAAGCGTTGGAAAAAAATGCGCGCCTTTTACACTGAAAAGGGCATTGACATCCTTAAGGACGCCGTGTCGATTCCCAGCGTTTCTCTTCATTATTTGCTTCGGGGTGCAGTCGAGCGGGGCGCAGAGCTTTGGACCCCCAACGAGGAAGAGTACAAGATGTTGAAAAACGCGGTTGTTGGTGGGCCGAGCCTCGTGTTTACGAGGTACCACGAAGTTGGCGTCGCGAGGATTCGTTCACATAGAATTGCCAACGCGAAACCCTGCCGGCAAATTCCCGGTTATGACGCCAATGCGTTATATCTATCCACCATGCTCAAAGATATGCCATGTGGGATGGGGCGGGTTGTGTGGTATCTGGGGCTGTTGGCTGCCCGAACAGTGCCGGCTTTCGTGGAAGGGTCAAAAACGGTTCCTGGTTCGGGTTCGCCGAGGTTGATATCGAGATTCCCCAATATTTGTGGCGCAAGTTCGAAGAAATGCCCCCTTTCTTTGTGAACAAACAAGTCCCCGCAGAAGGGGTTCCGCAACCCGCGGAGACGGAGAGAAGCTGCTGGGTGCGCTGTCGGCGGAAAAGATGTTGGTGTACGCTCCACTTCTGTGGTGGTACCTTGCTCACGGCGCGGAAATCAAAGCGGTGCACCGAACAATCAGCTACTACCCAAAGAAAATCTTCACCTGGTTCGTCAAGCAAGTAACGACAGCGCGCCGCATCGGAGATGTGGAGAAAAGCAAAGCACTGCTCGCCGACATGTTCAAACTGTTGGGGAACAGCGCATACGGAAAAATGATTGAAGCCGTGGAGCGCCAAACGAATGTATCCTACGCGAAAGACGAGAAAGTCGTCGACAGGGCTTTGCGTAGTGCGTTCTTCCACGACCTAAATGAAATCGATGACGCCTACGAGTTGGAAAGTCGGAAGGTGAGGATCTCAATCAAAAGATCGTTTCAAGTTGGGATCTTCGTCTATCAGTTGGCCAAGTTGCGGATGCTGGAGTTTTACTACGACTTTCTTGACAGGTTTGTGGACCGCAGCGACTTTGAGATGATCCAGATGGACACAGACAGCAATTACATGGCGATCAGTGGAGAGAAGTTAGAAGACGTGATCAAACCCAAACGGCGGGCAGAGTTGGAGGCGGAAAAGAAGCATTAGCTAGCTTGCGACAAGTGGAGCAACCGCGACCTGGGACTATTCAAGTTGAAGTGTGTTGGCAAGCGAATGATCGAAATGTTACTTCGTTGAGGAAGAGGAACACGGAAAAAAACAAACTCAGCATGAAGGGTGTGTCAAAGAAACAAAACAGGTTGACTTGGGGGCGTTACAAAGCGGCCCTTCTTGGTAGCAAGGACTTGGCAGCGAACATGGGATTTCGCATCGAAGAGGGGCGAATGATGACTTACTAGCAGCAGAAGCTCGGGCTCTCCGCCTACTACGACAAGGGGCACGTGCTTCCAGACGGGATTCACACAGAACCGATTGAGTACCACCTTTTGAAGGAATGAATTCCGAAGGAATATGGATCGGCAATCATGTAGAATTCCCGTTTGCACGCGGAGATCGGGGAAGACAAAAATCGTTGTTTGCACAAAATGCTGGTGTGATTTTCATGAGACCTGTTTTTCTTCTTTGCGTGAAGGAGAAATTCACAGATCTGATTTACCTTGGGTAAAATTTTGTGATATGTATCACGAAATAATCCCCACCAGTTATTATGAAAGAAAGAAATGAGTGAAGAATCTCAAAGGCCTCAAGTGGGGTTATTGGGGGTAACTCTGTGTCTAGTGGAACAGCCATCAACTGCTCTCGCACGAAGCTGCGTTTTGGTCCGTCGTGGAGCCAATACATGACATGGTTTTGCTTTATCATTTCCCGCTTGACGAAGAAAGTTTTCAGAGACCAAACAGGATCGGTGGCTCTTCGTGTACCCCCTTCCAACTCTCCCGGTTCAACAAATAGCGAAATTCGACATCAGCTGGAAGTATTTTTTCTGCCGCCCGACGGGTCTTCCGAAAGGAGGGGTTGATGGTTCAGCGAACACATCTCGTTGGTTTATCGCATTGACGGGTTTGTCATCTATCAACCGCGTCGTTCGATTGTTGTTCTCAGCAACAACTCGTGGAAGCCGCTGCACCCACGCCACAGACCGCTCCCCCTCGGGTAGGCGCATCTCATCAGCGTATTGGTGGCGAAACAACCCTTCTGCCAGCGTTCGGTTCCACCGCTCCACAATTGCTTGGTCGCGGTGTACTTCGGGATGCCCACGCCGGATGGCTGTGCCATGCTTTGCCATCGTTTGCGAGACAGCACCCATGAACTCTCGTCCCGGATCGACTTGCAGCAGTTTCGGCCACTGCAACGGCCCGCGTTTATATATTTTCTCAAAAGCCAACGCAACTTCCTCCGCCCTTTTTTTGGAGAGAGGCTCGGCTTTTTTGTATCTGCTCGCCACCACCACAACTGTTAGCGCATATTTCCAAAGTTTGCCCCTAGCCCTGTCGTGCGGCATAAAAAGAAGGTCGGCTTGGTGCACCGCATTGGGAATGGGTACATCAAACTTTGTGCGAGGTATTTTCAAAAGTGGGCGGAGAAAAATTCGCCAGATGGCCTGTTTGCGCAACCATCTCTTCGCAACTGCTTCCGGGATTCTGGCTTTTTGAGCCAACTTCTTTGCTGCACCCCACCCCTCCCAATACCCTTCCGGGCTGTAATATCTTTTAGAAAGCCGCTGTTCTTCCAGTTTCGAAAGAACGTTTGTCATATATTTGCATATATATATCCGAAAGAAAAAGGCGACTATATGTTTGGAATCGAAATTGGAGAAGAAGAGAAACAAAAAGCTTGGCAGGGAATCGCCGCCTTGGAAAAACCACCCACATACAAGAAAAGAAGAGAATGGCATTGTCGGAAAAAGATGGTGGAAAAATCGAAAGATTTCGAACAAAGTCGTCGATCACTTTCAGCTTGTCGAGAAACTCCTTTGCATCGAAAGGTTCTCCCCGGACATGGAACCGGATGGCATCCAATTTTTTTTTGTATTCCACTCGCGCGAAGCTGGCCTTTTCGGTCTTTCTGTCGTATTTCTTCGCCGTCGCGACAATTTTCACAACAGCACCAAACGCAGTCAGAGCGGCAATGACAGCAGGGTTCAAAGTAACTCCTCCAGCGACGGCTCCAGTCAAAACAGCTTTTCCGACAACCACATTGCAAAGCAAGCTTCTGCGCTGGTACATTTGGAAAAGCTTTATGTATTCCCAATGTTTTTTGTGGTAAAAAGCGAAGAGTCGTTTCAACATATCGACGGTGTCCTTCGGAAGGGTTGGGTCGATGTGGTTGAAGTCAAAGATGTTGACAGGAGGAAGCCGAGGTTTTCTTTTCAGAACCCAAATTGTATATTTTCAGAAAAATTTTAGAAGACAGAGTCAGAAGAAGAACCTTTCGGCTGTGCAGCAAGCATGACCGCGCGAATCTTTTCCCGCTCGTGCCACTTTGATTTGGGGTTTCTGCAAGGGCAAACGAGACGACACTTGTCGCACCAGTCACACCAGGTATATGTGCACAGGAAGCCGTCGATGTGGGGCATGGGTATGTAAAGAAGGAAAACTTCCGCCAAAGGGAAGGGCGGTTAAGCAAGCGTTAACAGAACATTTCCCTTTATGGTGTTTCTTCTTGTGGAGGTTAAATTCAAACGAATATAGTCATACGCCTGCTGGCTGGTATTCACATCAACAAGATCAAACCCGTTTTGTGCATTGAAGTGTGCCCTACCGATTTCTCCATTTCCAGAAAGAACGATAAGGTCAATCCTTTGCGTGCCCCTGACACCACGAGTGCTGAAACGGACATTTTTTAAAGTTATGTACCCGGGTAACAGGCCAATCTGTTGAGTTCCCCCGAAATAAGAAGACGCCGTGGCCGAACCGTTGAAATCGGAATGGTGCTGAAGATAAAAAGGCCGCTCCAAGCCCACCAATTGTTTTACATTCAAATCCAAACTTTTTAGCAACACGATGTTTCCACCCTGAAAACGGAGAACCTCATGGATTCCGTGCCCATTTAAATCCAAATCGTCGTGCATTTTCACTCGTCCATCATCGACTTCGAAACCGCACCCATTCTTTCCGACCACGTTGTACCCATTGGTATTGAGATCGTCGTGCATGCTGATTCTTCCAACGGAGGAGTCGAAAGATAGACCCCCTTGATTGTTGTTCAACAATCGATGGCCAAGCAAATCCAAGTCAGTTTGCAAGATCATTCGCCATCTTTTATGACAAAAACCTGGTCATACACCGCGGAAGACACTGTGCCATTGGCACCATAAACAATCATATGGCCAGTTGGGTCGGTTTCGTGGTAGACAGGATCTCCATCATCACAAGGGGCGTGGATTGGGTTTTTCTCCATTGTGACTTGATCACGAGGAAGGTGAAAATTTCAAACGCCGCGGCTCCTTTGTGAAGGGATAACTGACTGGCAGGCCCACAGTGGAAATGCTGAACAAAACGTCGTTCGCCACATCGTTCACCTTCCAAACCGAAGAAAGGCTGGACTCTTCCGGGCACAACTACACCTGCCCATACAACACCCTCCACCAGCAGCTCGACTACAATCCGGGGACGGGTGAAATTTGGAAAATCTTTCAAAGCCCGACGGGGGCAATGGATGTAATTGCGATGCAACACGACGTGGATTACAGCAGTTGTGGGCACTGGGCAAAAATATATGGTTCGGATGAGAAAAAATGCAAGCATGCAGACGACAGGAAAATTGTGAAAGCACTCGACGCGGTTCCGTGGAAAGAGAGACGAGTGGGGCATGCTTTGGCTCCCAATGCTATCAACACAGAGGAGAAGTTAGGACTCGGGGTTACCCGCCGAGCCAAACGATAATAGTTTCCAAACGTCTGATGGCGTTTGACAATTGCCATTGGGTTTCTTTTGTTGATTTTTCTGTGAAAGTCCAAAGTTCACCTAATATTTCCAAAAAGGCCACCCCATCTTTTTTTGCTTCTTCGATAAGTTTCTCTTCAAACAAACAGTCACGGAAAAAACTTTCCACATCCCCATTCAACGATGTGAGAATGGTTTCCATTTTTGGTGGAAATGAGTCTTTTCCCACAAGCGTTGGGCGGAGAAGGTGAAGATCGGAAATGGCCGCGTCGAAAGTTTTGGCCAAGTCGCCAACCATTTCTTCCACTTCGGCCTGCGAAAACTAGGTTTCCATTTTGTGTTTGGCTCCTTTTCTTCAAATGGGCGTACCTTGCGCAAACATTTCGTTCAAAACACGATCCATTTCTTGTTTCACCTCACAAACAATTGGGTGCACAAGTTTATCTTGCACGAAATGGAAAAAGATTACCAACGAAGCAATCATTTCTTCGAAGAAAAAACATTTGTTCCAATGCCCGACACTGCGATCAATCACAACCAAGACAGCCGTTGTCTTCGTGTTCGGGGAATGAGGCGGGGTATTTCGATTCTTCCAGCTTGTCTGCCTCGAATTCCAAAGCGTCCCAGTCTGGTTCGTTTGAATCCTCTTCCTCCTCTGCGCTGTCAAATGCGGAATTAACAAAAACATTTGATTTCTCTGCGTTGTCAAATGCATAATCGACAAAAGCATGGAAAAGTTCGTAAAAAGCGGGCATTGCGCGCTTGACGACCTAATCGGGGGAGTATTTCCGATTGCGAGGGTGTCTTCGAGCTCTTCCATAAAAACGAGCAATGCCTCTTGCATTTGCGAGGGCAAAGAGTTCCACAGCTGTTGGGCTCTGGTGTTGTCCATGCGTACACTATTATCCCATTTGTTTAAAAGGGGGGGGGGGTGTGCAATTAAATAAATGGAACAAAAAAAAATCATGGATTTTACGTGGGCACTTCCTTGGCAACTGGTAGAACACATTTTGAGGTTTTTTGTTAACTGTAAATTGTCAGAAAGGGAAGAACTTGGGTGGGACGAGAAGCGTTTTACGAAATATTCGTCAAACGGGGAAAAGAAAAACGTTGAAATTCAGCAAAGCTGCTGAACGTTGCTTGTGTTCCGATCGCCAGTGGGCGTTTTAATATGTTGAACACATTACCCCCGGGGGCCAGCACATCTAAAATAAATAATCCATATTTTGTATATATCCTTCTTCGTCAAAAAATGGTTCTTCATCAGAGTCAGAATCCTCATATAAGTCAAGATATTTACAAACTTTTAAGTCTTTTCGTTTTTTAAAATATCTTTCGTAAACAGGTTTTCTCACTTTTTCAAATTAACTACGCACATAAATCCTGATTGGAAAACTTCCTGAGAAATAGGGTTTTAAGTACACTAGCTCTTTAGAACTAAGGAATATTTTCCATTTTTTTTTTCAAAACGCGCTAAAAGGAATAAAGGAACCTTTTCCTTCAGAGAATGTTCAACCATAATTTCTACATTGGGAAACCCAGAAAATTTCTTCCTGCCCGGCGCCGGCATGGGCCGCTCCCCAGACATGGTGTCGAGATATGCCAAGATGGCGGCCTCGTCGTACTCAGGCGTGGCGGAGCTGTCAGACATATTGACGCTCGTGGAATATACCCTCCGGTGTGTTTGTTCCATAAGGCGGGCCATTGACATACCCTGAGTGGCGATTGTTTAATAGGGCGGGGCATTTACCTTGGGGGTGGGGTGGTGGTTTGCGCGGTGGCCGCTTTGCGGGAGCGCTTCCTAAGTAGATAGGGAGTAGTTATCAAATACTACCGAGGAACATCGCCGACCCCGAGGGGCGAAGCCCCGAAGGGGCGGCGGTGTGAGGAGGTGGTATTTGATGACTACTCCCTATACTACTTAAGTAGTTATTGTTATATAAGGAAGGTAAGGCAGCTCTCTGCGAAGGGCTCTAGACACATTTTGCGCCAAAACTGAAAACATAAATTAAAGGCTAGGTATTGTGAGGAATCGCTTTACATCTAAAACTAGTCAGTACTCTATCACCGCTGTACAAAGGTTCATGCATGTACCTTACAACGATCAATTATTACGCAATATAGTATAGATAAAATAATAGATAAACGCATCTATAGTTCATAAACAGCATCCATGTACCAACATGGATTTCCAATATCAGAGAGAAACGTATGTTCAGACGATATTGTAAAAATAGATACATGCTTTTGAACTCTTCTTTCAAAATAGGCCCCATGCCGTTAACTGTGAAACATTCTATCTCTAAGGAGCTTCGTTCAGGTGTCGGGTATAATTTCCACTAGTGGTTGTAATGCCCACTGTGTCAGTGAAATAACGAGATAATTTTCCACACGTGACCGTGAACACCTAGGTACGGAAAGGAACTCGCACATCGAAAAACGTCTGCAGAATTCTGATTGTTTTCAATGTTATTGATGAAGGCGGCACTACCTTGTTAGAGAAGATGTAAGAAGCTTTGCTAATTGCACATCTGTAGCAAAATGGCCTATCCTTTAATCAGCACCAACTTCAACACGTTAATATATTAACTTATCTTTTTGCACCGAAACATGTCTGTTCAACTGAAAATTGTCGTTTGGTATTAAAACCTATTGCGATTTTCTTGCTGTCCAGTCAGACCTTAGTTTAGGTGTACATGTAATCCCCCCACCCCTCTTCTCCCCGTATTTAAACTATATGTTGAATTAATGATTAAAAAACGAATTAAAGGTGTGATATTAACATCTTACCTGGACAGTGCCTTCTGTTGCAAACTCGTGATTCAGAATTGCTGCCTGTGCAGGAAGCGCCACCAAATTGGGGATATGGACTGGAGCAGTTGCGTGAGCGTGTTTGTGACCCTGCTGTACCACATGTCACACTGCACCATCCCCAGCTGCTCCAACGTGACCATCCGCCATCAACTGGATTTTAAAGAAGGTAATACATAAGATACTCAAGCTGTATCCCGTTTCAACTTTTAAAAGTAAAACAATTGTGTGAAACTTAGTAATGACCGGGAAAAGTTGAATTAGCTATTTTTAGCAAGAATAAAAATAAATAAATAATAATAATAAACCAAAGGCTCCTTTGAGCCAGCTCATGGCTCCATCTCGCTGCATTAATTGCAGTCTGCACTTTTGTTCATTAGTACATTTTTTGTTTTCTTTTCGTCCATTTCCGTAATCACTTCTATTATTTTGGGTGTAAGTCCGCTTTCAGTCTCTTACGTAACATGTTTTGTTATATCTCTTACTTAGTACGCGCGCTGTGATTGGTCAATTTTGCGGGCCGTATTCTACAGTACGGCCAGCTTGACTTCAACTAGTTTTCTTTTCCGCGCGCCGGATTAACCTCAGAGATATAATAAATATCTTACTAACCTCGTTTTCTCGGTCCGTACTGTAAGCTACGGATCCTCGTTTTTTCCCATTAATTTATGGCCCGCGCGCTTCGCGCTTGGGCCATAAATCAACGGGAAAAAACTCGGTCCGTAACTTACAGTACGGACCTCGAACTCGGTTAGTAAGAGGTATGTAATTAAGAATTGTTTCATGCTTAGCGTGCGTATATCGAGTTATGCATGCACGTGAGAAGTCTGGAGAGCATGAGAGCAGCGTAAGAAATGCTCGAGGCGCAGCCAAGAGCAACTCTAGCTTCTTCAGCGCTCTCCAAACTTCTCAAGTACATCCATAACTCGATATACGCACAGCTAAAAGCATGAAACAATTCTTTTATAACACTGCGACAACAACTTGGGCACTAAAACTTGTTTTATTTGTGATTGACCACAACGTTCTCACAATGTACGTGACAAAGGATGCTATTGGTTGGTTAAAAACACGCCACAATCAGTTCTGGTTTCTAATTTTGGCAAAGAAAACTTCGCTTCTTCGATTTAAGTGAAAACTGTAGGTAAACAAAGTCAAAATGCTCAATGAAATGTATAGACAAACAAAGTCAAAATACTTAAGTTTTAGTAAACATCTTAGAAGACGAAGAGAAAGTGGGCTGCTCAAAGCCAGAACTTCAGCGAGCATTTTAGCCGCAGCAAATCGCCGGTTTGTTTTACGTCTTCTTTTTCCTGACGCTTCAAGTTAAGAACTGTCGCATTTCGTTTGACCCGTTTGAATCTTCGACTTGCGTCGGAAAAGAGTTTCAGACCATTGTTCAGTGGAGGTGCATTCAGATATCTTTAAAACCAGGGAGTGCTAATTTACTGTACACATCACCGGGATTTATTTCTCAGCACTGGGTAAAATCTGCGAAGGTTAGTGTCAAATTGGCCATTTCACATTTCTTCTAGCGGTGTTTGTATCTTTTTTGCTGTGCACCAAACTTGGAGAAAATAATATTAATAACATTAGGTCAGTTTATAAAGTTGACCGGGAGGAAACAGGAAAACTGGTTGACAAAGTGTTTGTTCACAATCTGTAAATTAGCTTCCAATTTTTTTTTTAATTAGTGCGATACTGTTTTTAAAATTACTTCGTACTCCTAAAATAGAATAAAATGCAGACAAATTTTGAAATGATCACTTTTAAATGTTCCCAAAGCCTCCCAAAGCCCAACTAGTGGACTCTTTTAGTGTTTGCGAAATGTTTTTCCGCCAGAATCTCCTGAATTTCTGTCTCCGACAAAGTTGCAAGACGCCCCTTTCCGGCTGTGCTTGATTGTTTATACATAACGTTTGTTGTTGTGTCAAAAGTGACTCTAAACCAAGTGAAAAGTTTGGAAAATGTTCCCCTTGGTCTTCCATTATCCAAATTTTGACCGTAGCTTCCAGAAATTTATCGATATACTCAAAATTTATCGGTGAGAAGGAAATTTGCACACGTCACTTTATATACACACGGCCATGCGTGTATAACCGTATACACGCACGCTTTGCGTTAGTGAATTCAATTGAGCGAATTTCATGGCTATGTTATAAAAATCTATTTAAGTATCCCGTTTGTAAGCCACCATTTATAAATTGATGAAGGTCGAAACACCAAAACATTTTTAGCTATATTTTTGCTTTTTAAACAGTACTTAAAGTTTTCCATTTTGGTCATTTTTTAACCAGGTCATAGAATTTTTACCGAATTCAGACTATGAACCCACAGTGATCATTTTGGCAAGACATCAGGCGATCTTGCGTTGGCCCAGTCGCGATGTGCACGTTTTATACTTGCGTTATACCGGTTTACAAGTACCACGCAACGACGCAAGCACAAGCACAAGCACAAGCACAAGCACAGGAGAATGGAACGATTTCTATTCCTTTGTGCTTGTGCTTCTGATTGCATTGTTGCATTACAGGTTAACGCCGGAATAACACAAGCACAAACACAAACTCAAACGTAGAAAAGAGGTCACAACTTGAAAATTGATAAAAGCAATTTCCACGAGCACATTTAAAGGCTACGAATATAATGAGCGAAGAAACAAAGACACCATCTGATTTATACCCCATTTTCCACATGGAAAAGAAATTAATATAATACATGAAAAAAAAAAAGACAGTTACTACCTAGTTTTTCCCCATTTTTCACGCGGAAGAGAAAGGAATGGACAAAAGCAATAGTTATAATAGGCCAAGTTATACTCCATTTTGTCTTATTTTTCTGTAAACAAAGGCTATGGCAAAGATCATTCATCAAAAATTTATAACGATAAGTTGCCAACACCACAGGAATTTTCCCTTTTGACTGATATTATATAAGAGCACTTCAGTAACGTTAAATTATTAAATAGAAGTAATTTACAGGAGCGCATTGAGTGAAAAAACAAGACACTTACCACCTGCGTTTTCCCCTATTTTAACATGGAAGAGAAAGGAAAGCACAAAATCAATAATTAGAATAATCATGGTTAGACTTCGTTTGTATAACTTGCCATCAGTTCTTTCACAGAAATGTTTCCTTTTTTCTCATGTTATTTTAGGACAATCTTCAGTAATTTGTTAACATAGGTAATAAAAGAAATTTAAAGGACCTCATTTAAAAGCAATTTATATACTACGCGAATTAAAAAAAATAAAAAAAAAAACAATTACGGCCTGATTTTTGCCCATTTTTCATATGGAAAAGAAAGGAAAGGACAAAGTCAGTAATTACAATAGGTCAAGTTATCCTTCATGTTATCGTATCTATCTCTAACCAAAGACGTTGGTAAAGAACAATCATAACATATTTATAAAGATTATTTAATGTGTATAGCTTGTCATCAGTTCGTCCACACAAATGTTTCCTTTTTTCTCATATTATTTTAAGACCACATGTAGAAAGATGCTTATGATCAGATTTTTCCCCATTTTTGGCATGGAAGAAAAAGGTATAGATACAGTCAGTAATTGGTATATGCCAAGTTATGCTTCATGTTATCTTATTTACTGGTAAGCAAAGACATTGGGAATGCAGAAGCATCCCATATTTATAACGTTTACTTAAAGGGAAACAAGGGTCTAGAAAATTTCACCAAAAAGAAAGTTCATAAGGTGAAATAACTGACACTAACATTAATCTGACCTGCCATCAATTTCTTTGCCGGTAATCGAGCATTAAAAAAAATGATATTTTCTTCCTGTGAGCCGCCATCTTTGTTTCTGAAATGGAGACGAGGCTGTGACGTCACATTAGACAAGGAGAAGATAGCTAGAGAAGATGTAAACAGTCATATATAGATAGTGAGAATGATTCGATTCTTGAGCTAGATATCGCTTCAAATGTTGCAATACACCCGTTTATGTTTGAACCACAAAACGGCTCGTCCTCAGAAGAAGAAGTTGACTTCAGCATGGCTAAAGGTCAACAAGAAACAGAAGAAACCGAGGCCAAGCTTACCATTCCATCGATCTCGCCTTGGCTGATCACGAATAGTGCATCTGCGGCAATTGCCAGGTTATGTCTACAGAAACCGTAAGCGTTTGCTGGCAGGAGATGGCCGTTCTGTGCGACCGACGTTAAAAAGTTAACTATTCCAATAACCGAACGCGCGGATATTATAAAATCGCACAATATGCTCGCCAGGCGTGCAGGCGTACTTTTACTAGTACTGGGATAATTGTTGTCCATTTATCCAGGAACGCTGCACAGATACATAACAGAACAAGATTCCTTTCAACTTGTCTGTTTGTTAGCGGATTTTTTAAGGACTGCTCCTGTCAGACTTCATCATGTGCGCGGTGATCCACTAGAAGGTCCCCACAGAATTCACCGTTAAGGGTTTACAACTTAGTACTTTCGTGATGTATAAATCAACTTAAGCGATGCCCACAAATAAATTCCTATTTTACCACACTACCAACTGAACCAAGAGAAAAATTTGTTGCTTATTTAAGAGACTTTTAAGAGCGATATATGCTTCACGCGCTTGATTTTGTGAACATTTCCACCCGAGAGCGCGCTGCTTTGCACAGGTTAGAATACTATAGTCTGAACTTCGCTACGGGAACTCCAATGTCTTGTTCAACGGATGTTCATTTCGTGGAACGATTTTTGGTCCCAGTCATTTGTTGCCGATGGAACTCAGGCACTTGAAGTCAAACTACATAGTATTCCTGGTCTCGCATACAAACACGTAATTAGTGAATAGCGAGACTAACTATGTACAAATACGAGAGAGTAATTGTGGACGTCAAAACCTAACACCGCGGGTGCCACAAGTTTATTTCTCTACTTGAAAAGGTGTAAACAAGGTTAATTTCATTTAATGCATGCAAGTAACTAAGATGGAAATGAATAAACTTTCGAATCCTCAAGGCTTATAACCTTTTGGGATTATCAAATCGTCATTTTCTGAAATTAATATTTCAGAAGCAAGGGATTAGCTGCCTACCAACAGTTCATGTGTACAACAGCTTCTGAAAGGGGAATAGACGTGTGATTCCGTCTTGCATTGTGTCGGCAATCCAAAGATAATAATACAGGCTTTAAAGATGCGATGCCTAGGGGAATAATTCTTTGCCTGGATAATAATGTGCAACACTGACTAGAACCTGCGTGTCTATAAAAATTAAGTGAAACCGACGGGACCTTAAGCCCCTTAAAGCTCCCTTCTTTGAAAATTGAAGGAAATTCTAGAGTACATACTAAAGGCATTATTTATGTATTGCGAGCTAAAAATGTAAGAGACAGCTTCATAAAATTAGCTGTGAAATGGTGGCTTCCTTCCACTCACAGTTCTTCCAAGAAGCTGTAATTAACAAGGGACAATTAAATTTATTGTGAATTCTATATGAAATAAATCATATATGAGCTGCGGAAATGAAATCAAATGAAGAATGATCCTAGCAGTTGTAAACGCAATTTATGCAATTGCGAAAAGAAGCCTGAAAAAAAATGTAGGACTTTAACGGGGTTTGAGCCCGTGACTTCGCGATACCGGTGCGATGCTCTAACCAAATGATCTATAAAGCCACTGACGTTGGGAGCAGGTCAATTATGGGTTCATATGTTCCTCTTAAAAAAAAATGAATGTGAATGATATGTGAAATAAATCATATATGAACTGTGGAAATGAAATCAAATGGAGAATGATCCTCGCAGTTGTAAACGCAGTTTATGCAATTGCGAAAAGAAGAAGATATGAACCCACAATTGACGTGATCCCAACCTCACTGGCTTCATAGCTCAGTTGGTTAAAGCATCGCACCAGTATCGGGAGGTCACGGGTTCAAACCCCGTTGAAATCCTCAAATTTATTCTTTTTTTGTTCAGGCTTCTTTTCGCAATTACATAAATTACGTGCACAGCTGCGAGGATCATTCTTCATTTGATTTCATTTCCACAGTTCATATATCAGATGAACGCACAATTAAAAATAAAATGCGTTCACAACTGCAAGGACAATTTTTCATTTGATTAGATTTATTATTAGGCACCCCACCAAACGAGGCAGGTTATGACCTCATGGTACAGTCCTGGTATGGAATTAAAATGGCTATCGCTGTGAATTCAGATAATTATTTTGTAACTATATTCCGACAAAATATACGGTCACAGAAATTGTATGCGGGTATGCTTGCTTGACAAAATATTCACGGCTAGTGCTATGAGTTCGTGTGTCCAAAAATATGGAGAAAACCGCTTACTATAGAAAAGAAAATAGAAGAGGAAAGCGAGCAACTCCATAGCAAGCATATTTTTAATAACGGCAGCAAATACGAATGAAAACAATCTCACGTACCTGAAGATCTCGCGGGTATTCCTCTGATGCAACATGTTGAATTGGTCGGAACAGTGAAAGCAGTTCAAGGTTTTCGGTAATTTACACTCACGTTTTTATTTTTACAACCCACAACGTTCTCATTCTTTCATACGAAGGTACTACATGAAAGGTAACCCGTCCTTTAGCATTTGTATAAGAGTTGTTACAGTAAACAGCGATACATTGAATCAAATTGACTCAATCTTTACAAGAATCCTCTGATAACTAAGTGAAGTACGATCGTCCGGGCGAGTGTAGTCCTGAGAAGGACTGTTTGTGGTGACATTTACTGACGTTCGACAACCTCAGCGGAAGTCATCATCTGTTTGCCAAAGATCAGCATGTCTAATGCTACGTCACAGCCTCGATATGATTTCTGTGTTACAAGATGGCGGCAGCGTGCTCTCAAACGCCGTAATTTAGCGCGATTTCAAAGTCATCTGAATAGGATTCAGAACGGCGCTTAACCAAACGAATGCAAAATTGGAATCCCGTGTATATGGCCTTTCATTTTAGGTGAATTTTTTCTAGACCCTTTTTTCACTTAAATATGCATAACATCCCATCAGTTCTTCTACAGACATGTTTCCTTTTTTCTCATAATGTTTTAAGACCGTTCAATCATTCAAGTTATACTTCAACTGGTCTTACCTAACTCTTAACAAAAAATTAATGAGTGAAAAAACAAAGAAAGACACTTACAAGCTGATTTTTCGCCATTTTTTCACATGGATGAGGAAGGAAAAGACAAAATCAGTAATCAGAACAAGGCAAGTTATACTTCAACTGGTCTTACCTAACTCTAAACAAAAACATAATGAGTGAAAAAACAAAGAAAGACACTTACAAGCGAATTTTTCGCCATTTTTTCACATGCACGAGGAAGGAAAAGATAAAATCAGTAATCAGAATAAGGCAAACTATTCTTCAACTGGTCTTAGATAACACTAAACAAAAACATAATGAGTGAAAAACAAAGAAAGACACTTACGGCCTTATTTTTCGCCATTTTTTGCGCATACACGAGGAAGGAAAATACAAAATTAGTAATCAGAATAAGACAAGTTATGCTTGAACTGGTCTTACCTAACTATAACAAAAACATAATAAGTGAAAAAACAAAGAAAGACACTTACGGCCTGATTTTTCGCCATTTTTTCACATACATGAGGAAGGAAAAGATAAAATCAATAATCAGAATAAGGCAAGTTATGCTTCAACTGGTCTTACCTAACACTTAACTAAAAGATAATGAGTGCAAAAATGACACGTACCGTCTGATTGTCGCCATTTTTTCACATGGATGAGGAAGGAAAAGACAAAATCAATAATCAGAATAAGGCAAGTTAGGCTTCAACTGGTCTTACCTAACTCTAAACAAAAATAATCAGTGAAAAAACAGAGAAAGACACTTACAGTCTGATTTTTCGCCATTTTTTCACATGTGTGAGGAAGGACAAGACAAAATTAGTAATCGGAATAAGAAAAGTTATGCTTCAACTGGTCTAACCTAACATTAAACAAAAACATAATAAGTGAAAATAACAAAGAAAGACACTTACTGTCTGATTTGTCGCCATTTTTTCACATGCATGAGGAAGGAAAAGATAAGATCAGTAATCAGAATAAGGCAAGTTATGCTTTAACTGGTCTTACCTACCACTAAACAAAACATAATGAGTGAAAAAAACAAAGAAAGACACTTACAGACTGATTGTTCGCCATTTTGTCACATGGATGAGGAAGGAAAAGACAAAATCAGTAATCAGAATAAGGCAAGTTATGCTTCAATTGGTCTTACCTAACACTAATCTAAAACATAATGACTGTAAAAACAAAGAAAGACACTTACCGACTGATTTTTTCCCATTTTTTTTTTCACATGGATGAGGAAGGCAAATAAAGAATCAGTATTTAGAATAAGGTAAGTTATACTTCAGCTGGTCTTAACTAACTCTAAACAAAAACATAATGAGAGAAAAAACAAAGAAAGACACTTACCGGCTGATTTTCCGCGATTTGTTCACATGGATGAGGTAGGAAAAAACATAATCAGTAATCAGAATAAGGCAGGTTGTGCTTCAACTGGTCTTACCTAACTCTAAACAAAACATAATGACTGAAAAAACAATGAAAGACACTTTCCGACTGATTTCCCCCCCCTTTTTTTTTTACATAGATGAGGAAGGCAAATAAAGAATCTGTAATCATAATAAGGTAAGTTATGCTTCAACTGGTCTTAACTAACTCTAAACAAAAACATTATAAGTGAAAAAAACAAAGAAAGACACTTACCGGCTAATTTTTCCCCATTTTCACATGAATGAGGAAGGAAAAGACAAAATCAGTAACCAGAATAAGGCAAGTTATGTTTCAACTGGTCTTATCTAACTCTTAACAAAAACATAATGAGTGAAAAAAAGAAAGACGCGTACGGTCTGATATTGATGTTGATATTGATAACGACTGCTTAACCTAAATTGAGAGGCGTTCAGTTAAACACAATGTGTGTAAAATAAGTGTGAAATGAGAGTACGTTAGAAATGGTAAAGAAAGGAAGGGACAAAGTCAGTTATTATAATAGGGAACGTTAATTATGCTTCATGTTGTCTTATGTATCTGTAAACAAACACTTTGGGATAGATCAATCACCACACTTTTACAAGGATTAAAATAAAAATGTCAGTATACAGGAGCGCATTTGAAAGCCATGAACATAATGAATTAAAAAAAAAACAAAGACACTTAGAGGCTGATTTTGCCACATTTTTACATGGAAAAGAAAGAGAAAGGAAATAGTAATTAGAATGGCCAAGTTATGCTTCATGTTGTCTCGTGTATCTGCAAACAAACACTTTGGGAGAGATCAATGACCACACATTTACAAGGATTAATAAAAAGAAATTTCAATGTACAGGAGTGCATTTAAAAAACCATGGACATAATGAATGAAAAAGCAAAGACACTTTTGACATAAAAAGAAAGGACAGGACATAGTCAGTAATCAGAATGGGCCAAGTTATGCTTCATTTTGTCTTATGTATC
>JAEMWC010000743.1:95000-142500 GCA_016490735.1 Pachyseris speciosa
CTTAAGTTTTTAAGATCTGGTGGCGCCGGAGCAGGCTGTTTTTTTTTTTTTTTGCGAATTTTGCACGCAAAGCTTCTTTGGTTTGGTCATAACTTTACATTTCATGTGTTGCGTGTTTAAACTCAATATCCGTAACCCGATTATCATCAAGGGCTTTGGAAACAAAGGAATTTATTGTATCATGTTTCAAGCATTTTGTTAACACCTGACAAAACGGTGGAAAACGCACCGCAAACACCTCCCACCATAACGAGCCAGAGGTTCTTAGCAACCACAAAAATACCTCTGGATCCCGCTGAGATAGGGGGCAATTTGCCACCAATCTCAGCAGGATATCCAGCTACTCTGAACATTCCAATGGAATCGAATCGCTTCTGGAACGCGTTTCTGTTTGATATGGGGCGTCAATTTTCACGCTTATCTGTCATAATCCTTAAACGTGAACGTCTTTAGACCTGATGCACACGAAAAGTGACTGCGGAACGGGAAAACGAAACCTAAACGTCGAAGTGGAAGTTGCAGTATTCGACTTCCGAGACCGACCTTGGCAGGAAAAGTGACAACGGCGACTGTATCGAAATCATCATTTCAAAATATAGCTTCTCCTTTTTCTAATTCTTTCCCGATTGTTAAAATTTGTTTAACTTGGAAAATGCTGGCGAACTGTCCAAGGACTAAATTACTCTGAAGGGCATTAAAGTAAGGAAAACGTTCTCGAAAAATACAGTCATCCGAACGCGTTATTGTTCTGCAAAGAAATGTACCAAATGTAAAACGTTTTGGTCATTAAACCTGCTTACAACATTTTCCTAGATTTTTATCTGCACTTCAAAATGTTATATATCCCAGAAGCACTCAGGCATACAGTGATGCCAGGACCTCAACCTGGATGAACCAGAAAAGATATGAAACATTTGCCTAGATTTCTATCTGCACTTTAAAAAAATGTTCATGTTATATATCCCAGAAGCACTCAGGCATACAGTGATGCCAGGACCTCAACCTGGATGAACCAGAAGAAGATATAGAACATTTGCCTAAATTTTTATCTGCATTTCCAAAAAAACCTGTTACGTTAAATATCTCAGAAGCGCTTAGGCATACAGTGATGCCAGGACTTCACCCTGGATGAACCAGAAAAGATATAGAACATTTGCCTAGATTTTTGTCTGCACTTCAAAAAACTGTTCATGTTATATATCCCAGAAGCACTCAGGCATACAGTGATGCCAGGACCTCAACCTGGATGAACCAGAATAAGATATAGAACATTTGCCTAAATTTTTATCTGCATTTCCAAAAAAACCTGTTATGTTAAATATCTCAGAAGCGCTCAGGCATACAGTGATGCCAGGACTTCAACCTGGATGAACCAGAAAAGATATAGAACATTTGCCTAGATTTTTGTCTGCACTTCAAAAAACTGTTCATGTTATATCCCAGAAGCACTCAGGCATACAGTGATGCCAGGACCTCAACCTGGATGAACCAGAATAAGATATAGAACATTTGCCTAAATTTTTATCTGCATTTCCAAAAAAACCTGTTATGTTAAATATCTCAGAAGCGCTCAGGCATACAGTGATACCAGGACTTCAACCTGGATGAACCAGAAAAGATATAGAACATTTGCCTAGATTTTTGTCTGCACTTCAAAAAACTGTTCATGTTATATCCAGAAGCACTCAGGCATACAGTGATGCCAGGACCTCAACCTGGATGAACCAGAAAAAGATATAGAACATTTGCCTTAATTTTTATCTGCGCTTCAAAAAAATGTTCATGTTATATATCCCAGAAGCGCTCAGGCATACAGTGATGCCAGGACTTCAACCTGGATGAACCAGAAAAGATATTGAACATTTTCCTAGATTTTTATCTGCACTTCATAAAAATGTTCATGTTATATATCCCAGAAGCGCTCAGGCATTCAGTGATGCCAGGACCTCAACCTGAATGAACCCGAATAGATATAGAACATTTGCCTAAATTCTTATCTGCAAGTTACACATGCTAAATCACTTGAATATTTTACTATTGCTATTTTCCACGCACAAACAAACACAGAGTCCTAAACTCCTTGGTAGTTTGAAAAGGCTTTCAGAAGTTGTTTCTGGACGATAATATATTCTCCAACGATAATTTTCAATTTTCAAACTGCCACTATTTTAATCACCACCATAAGTGGAAGAAATTGTCGCCAGATAAAATATTTTATGCTTTGACAGAGAGCAGCTATGTAAAAGATATAAGTACCCATATCCAGTTATAAAGACAAAATAAGGATCCGCCCACTTCCGCGCCCCCTCACCAGCCCGATCTTCGTTATCGTGGATCGATGACGAGTGCGCGCGTATTTCGCGGCTTCATATTTAATTTGCTGCCAGATTATAATTAATTTGCCGCCGGAATATACATGAACTTTGCTACATATAAATAAATACGCTTCAACAGAAAGATTACCGCTCAACAATGGTCCGAAACCGAAGGAATTCTAACTCAATCAAATCTTACAGAAAATTTACATTAGAATATAGTCCCAGGGAAAATGTCATGAGCGATTCCTACCAAACGTACCAATGTAACAAAATCGAAAGTTACGTCGATCTGACCTCTTACGTTCGTATTTCCGCTTTTAAAATTGTCTGAAGGCGATTTACTTCGGCTTAAAATGTAGTTACAACTTACCAAAGTCCATTGCACGTCAATGAAATCACCCGATAAAACAGAATTTCAACCTGAGAAGGCGTCACTCTCTGTAATTTCTGTCCATCACATACCGAGATATGCCGATTATCTCCTCGAAAATCTCAACGAATCGCTAAAGCATAACATTTGACTAAACTAGCGTTTTATCGTACAAGTAAAACCATAAAATGCCATAAGAACAAGGCGTAAGCGTGCGCGTGCCGGTAAATTAAATTCTGCCGCTGAAGCGCAAAAACAATACTTCTTTCAAAGTGTGCTAAGATGCTCCTGCAGTGAAACCACAAATGGAGTACGTTGACGGCTCTAATGCAGACCTATAACGCCACTCCTTAGCAACCAGACTTGGGAGATTTTTTAACTTCCGGTTATCTCTGGCTCGTTATGACACCGAGAGGAACACTGACCACAATTCCAACGCCCGCCAGTGCAGAGGCGACAGCTCCAGAAGACAGAGCTGTTGTTGCAACCCCGAAACCGGCAACAGCATAGCTGCAGGCTTTTTGAGCCTTTTTGTATTTTTTAAGAACAACTCTGTAGTGCTCCGACTCATCGGAATTTTTTTTTTCAATTTTGCTGAGTTCAGTCAGCTGGAAAGTTTCGGCATTGGGAAGATTGGGGTATAACGGCGTATACTGCTGTTCTGCAACGCTTTCGGGCGGAGCAGATGCCACAGGGGCAAATGGCAACACATCCTCACCCGGCATGGCGTATAAATAGTCAATTTTTTTCTTTAAATTATCATCAACTCAAAGTAAAGCCTTTGTCCTCGAAAATCAAACAGTTCTCCATTTTCATCATTGACTGAAAGAGTCACACTGTTTACATGTTCGCCTGTCGATCGAAGCCGAGCGAAATACTTGGTGTTCAGGCGAACGATAGTTTATTGTTTCGAAAGCCTCCCCAACAATGTCAAACTTGGCAAGAAGGTTTGTTTTTTTCCGCATTTAACAGATTTTGGTCACGGTCGACCAAATCACAGTACACAAAGAATTCACTGGGGACGTTGAGCAGGGGCACCCAACGAGCCAAATCGACCAAAAGCTGTAGAAAGGCATTTTTAAGTACCTTATGGTGTTTGAAGTCTGTTTGAAGTGATGTTTCCATAAGCTAGAAGAAGTTGATCTGTTCGGATTCCCTAGCTGAAATTTTAATAGTCCGAAAACTTTAGGGAACAAAATCTTCCTTTGCGAAAATGCAAGCTGTAATGAACTTTCCAAAAACTTTCTAGGAACTATTTTCTTTCCGAAAATGCTAGCTGACGTTTTTGACTGTCAAAAACAGCAATTACGACCTTTCCGAAAACCTCAGGGGCTATGATTTCCCAATTGCGAATCTTTTAGGCCACGTTTTAGTTACGAAAATGCGAGTACACTCTTTAATCGACGCCGAAAGACCAAGGCCAACTACCCTCCACCGAACAGATATCTACCGAAACTTGTCGTTGGGTGTCCCTGGTTGAGCTTTGAAATAAATGCATCTGTCTCAAGCCGCCAGGAGACTCCAAGAATATCAATTAAATTTTGTCAAAACTGAAGTTTTTCGCTTTCAGGGTTGTTAATAACCACAGCGCCAGCGGGGCTATTCGCCTCTGTGGTTACATTGGCGTTGAGTTGTTTAAAAACAGATTTAAGAGTTTTTGCCAGACTTTTGGGTTTGTAATGCCCTGGGGGGAACCCCTCTCCAGTCTGTGCTTGACTATGGGCATTTAAAAGCCAAATTGTCCCAGCTTTTTTCAAGTCAAGCCAAGAATTACAAAGCGAGCAGGAAATAAGCTGGACATAATCAGCTTTCGCAACCGGCTCTTTTAAATAGACGGTGCAGGGGTTGTCAGTTGTGGAAATGGTGATCACAACCATTGTATTTCAAGCAAAGATAATCATTCAATTGAAAATATTACCTCCGTTTATAATCGATGGCCAATCTCTTGCCTTGGATGCAAACCCCAGAGGCCAACGAAATTGCGAAAAACGCGCAAGGCAAGGCATGGGGGCCTTTTGTGGCAAAATACCCAAATGCCGACAAGAGCAAATTTGTAGCCAGCGTTGATTTCACACCCGACCACAAGGCAACAGCGGAAATTATGTACAAAGCGGGGCCCGACTATCTGAAAAGCGTATTTGGTTCAGACAGCAAATATTGGCCTCAAGCAATGAAACAGGCTCTGGGATTAAATGCTGCAGAAAGAGGGTTTCCACTCTAACTTTCCGCCGTCTCAGAGCGCCCGCCACAGACAGTGCCAGTTGTTGATTTCACAGAAAAAATTCAATCGCAAATTGGCGAAAAGCTGAAATTTATGTTACACCCACAGACTTTTTCACAACACAGTACAGGAACATTTTTAAAGACACAAAGATAACATTCAAAACATCAAAAGTTGCCAGAAAATGGCTCGGCGGCCAACACATGGGGTTTTGAGATTTTGGCAGGAGACGTTTTGGGGAATGCATCAGGAGCTGAGCAGCTCCGCTCCTTTTATCTCTTTCATGTTTATTTCACAACAAGGCGAATTCTTTTCGAGATGGGTGGAATTCAGAGCGTGAGCTCTCTGCCCGACGGCCCCAGTCTTAACATAAAAGATAACAAATACGACAAGGCTTCTTTCAGAAGGCCTTGCGCAGAATTCGGCGTCAATCCGAGCTCAGACTTTCGTTTCACCCACGGCCAAAACCACGGCCTCGGCTATGTGTTCATTCTGTACGACAACGGAGACTTTGCGCAAAAGCTCTGGCAGTACCCGCTACCCCTTTCCAACCCATCGAGTCAAAGGTTTGCAGACGAGGGCAGCACAGACGACGCCGGCAACAAGCTTCATTTCATCAGAAACGACTAGTCCGCAGACAAACAGTTTGAGTATTTTGTGCCGGATACCGCGCACGGGCTCACTCAGGCCTGGAGGCGCAAAGAGAATTCCTTATTCTTCTGGACGACGCCATCCGGACAACTGACATTTCGAAGAGTGTTCAGCGCTACCAGCTTGCTGCGGACGAAGCAAAGGTTCGTCTGAATCTGGCAGTGGCGCCGGGGTACTGGCTGATGTCGTCAAGGATGGTTCTGAACACAGGAAGCGTAGTGGGCTGCAACAACAAGCTCAAGCAGGCCGGGCCGGGGATGAAACTTGGGATAAACAATGATGTGAATCAGGGCACAAAAAAGCGGTCCCTCACTTGATGGCGGGCGGCCCTTCAAAGGTCAACCAGCCAAACAGCCATCCTTCAAATCCAATTCAAAAGGCTGCCACAAAACAAAAATCAAAAATTCCAATTTTGCAGCCCCAACAGCGGGAAAACACAAATCTAGAAACAGAACCAACCCGCCAGCAGACTCAGGCAACGACACCCACAACATGAACAAAATAGTTGTCGTGATAGGTGCCCTTGTCCTTGCCGGGGTGGTGCTCTTTTCCATGGGTCGAACTAAAACTAGCTATTCTTCTTCACATACCTCTCCACCAGAAAAGCAACAACAGCCAAAATAATCAGCAAGGTGTTCTCAGCCAGAAAACCGATGGCCTGGCTGGCGGCTTTGAAAAGGAAAGAAACAATCGAGCCGATCAGGCCTGGCAGAAGAGAAGCCTTTTTTTTGCTCGATTTCTTTCAAGCCGTTTCCCAGCCGTTTCCCGAGGGCTTTCAAAGAGTTAGTGATGGCTCCAATTACAGCACGAATCGTCACACCAGCCGCGAGAACGATTGCTGAGATGGTAACGCCGTATTTTTTTTTTGAAAATCGCTTTCACCCTCTCACTGAACGGAAGCTCCTCTTCTATTTCTGCAATCTGCGTTTGCAAACGCGCGAGCTCTTCTTCATTTTGCGCCACTCTTTCTCGTGCAGCCTCTTTTTCAGAAGGCGAGGCATCAGGGTCATCGATTATTGCTTTATCTTCGTCAATTTTCTTATGAATCTCAGCTTCTTGTTCCTGCAGGTCATCGAATGGTTTTGTGCTGTTAAGACGATTTTCCAATTCAGTGGTTTGTTCCCTCGTTTTGGCGAGAGTTGCTCTTTTTTCTTCAATATTTTTTCCACTCTTTCTTTGGTTTTGGTTTGTTTTCGGACTTCCGCAATTCTTTTTTTCTCATCTTAAATGTCCTTTTTTAAATTATTTTCCAATATTTTTTCCTTTCGATTTCAGATCGGTTTTCCATTGCAGAACCGCCATCATTTTCCAACTGTTCACGTTGAGACTCTGTTTTTGCCAGATTGTTTTGAAGCTTTTTGCAGATTTTGTTTTCGTCTATCAAGTTCTGCATCTATTTTTTGGACCTCTCTTAACTGCCGCCTTTCTGCATCTAAATCTTGCTGCGCTTTTCGAGTTTTTTGTTTGTTTTCCTCTATTAAATCTTCGGCTTTTGGTCCGAGAAGTTTTTCATTTTGTCCCAAAAAGCTGGAGGAAAAGCCAAAACCAAATCCCTTCTTGGTGACGATCTTAGGCCCTGACCTCCCCCCTTTTGGGCCAACAACGATGACGTCATTTTGCCCACCTGCGCTATTCTCCACACCCCTGGTGTCAATTCGTTTAAGCAAATCGTCCCTAACCTGTGGGTAGCGTCTTTTAATAAAAGTTATACACCCATAGGAGTTGTTGGCTCTGTTTCTCTTGTAAACCCAAAGAATGCATCCCTTAATGTGCTGATCTTGTTCCTTGATTCATCAAATCCTTCTAATAAATTGGAAGTTTCATCATAAGATGTATCCGGCAGTCCACTCGTTTCTTGCAAATGAGTCCGCATCTGAATTCCTTCGCCACCATGATAAGGTGTAGATGCGGATTCTGGTTGGAACGGCTGGAAGGGCTGTGTTCTGTTGACTTCTTCCTCTTCATCATCATTTTTTTTATCTCCCAATGAAAGGGGTCTTCCATTTGTGCGTCATAGCCACCCTCTGCATTGTGTATTAATACTCACTGAAATTACTTTTTAATTGCGGATTATACAATGGCCGCTGTTGACCTTCTTCCGACGCATAAGGAAAAAAAAACAAGGCGGGATGAAAGCCGAGCGCAAGATTAATCGAATAACATTTGATAAGGATGAAGCGAGCCCGGGCGAGACTCTTTATGTTTTAGTTCCCAAACTTAATGATAACGAGCTCGTCATCCCCGGCTCGCTTTCCCTGCTGTTCGACATTGATTTGACCGGTGGCCACGCCAACAACCATCTCGTGCAAAACGTCTCGCGGGCGCTGGTTGACAAGCTGGTCGTGAAGCACGGGGGCACCATTCTGCAGGATACGGTTGGATACGGCATTTTCAAAATCTGGGAGGACCTTTTCCTTTCCCAGGAGGAGCGGAACAACATGCTGCTCGAGGGCATCCAGAGCGACAACCTCAACAAGATTCGCTCAGACGCCGGAGACAAGGCCATCTCAGGTGTCGCTGCTGCAACCAAGCTGGAGAGCATTTACCAGAACAAATACCGCATCCTGCTCGACCAACAGATCCTGTCTGGCCACGGGATCTTTTACCCCCAAGCGCTTTATAACAACCTTGTGTTCGAACTTACCCTCGCAAATGCTGATAATGTCGTGAAAGGCTCTGACACCACAAAACTCAAATACAAGCTGACAAACATCCAGATCGAGTATGAAATGATTCGAAGCGAAACTTTGGGCAAAGAGGCGGAGAGTGTTTATACCTTCGGGGTAGAGTTCCTGTATGACCGTGTGCACCGGGAAGAGGTTGTTACATTTGCAAAAGGGTCTGCAACACGTATAAACCTCCACGTCAACCCACAAAGAAGGTCTTTGAAAGAAATTCTCCTCCTTTTCATTGAACCTTACACAGCTGGTGCCAGGGACTCGGAAAAGTTTTTCAACCCCGACATCAAAAAAAGTAGGCGTCACGGTTAACGGCTTGCCCAACAGACTGTACAACAACGGCCTCGACGGCAAGGACATTTGGGAAAAAGTCAGCCGCTTTTTCATGAAAAAGACGAACAAAACCCAACACATGAATCTATCAAAGTTTTACACAGGTGAGCGCTTCGGCCTTCTCATTGATTTGCGGTCAACTGCATCCCAGGAAATGCACGGAGGCGGGGTGAGGCTTGTCAACACGAAGGATGGGGTACAGCCTGAGATCGAGCGGACCGTCAGCGGATCTGGAAACATCACTTGCCATGTTTTCAAAATCAGCGACTCGCAGTTCAACGTGTTGGACCGACAATTGGAATCTGTGCAATACTAAAATATGAACCCGTATAACATTCCCTTCAACCCTCTCATCGTGGGGCCAACAAATTCAGGCAAAACAAGGTTCATGGTTCACCAGCTTAAAGGCCCTTTCCGCGGCAAGTTCGACTTCATCGTGCTTATTTACCCGACGTTCGCTCATAACAAGACCCTCTTCCAATTTGGGGAAAACGATCCGCGGGTGTATGTTATAATTTGCGAGCACCACGAGGTGGAACTTTGGTTGAAGATCGTAACTTTTGCTTTTGAGGGAAACAACACCCTTGTTATACTTGACGACTGCGCCGCCTCTAAAGAGGTAAAAAAAGCGCACAGGCGAGCTGGTGCATCTCGCCTTTTCTGCAAGGCACATCGGAATCAGCGTGTGGGTGCTGACCCAAAATTAATAATAAATAATATTTAATATTTATATTGCGCTTTTCCTATAAAAATAATCAAAAGCGCATTCCAGTTAGCAAAGTAAAACTACCGACTAATTTTATAAGTTAAAACCTAAAATCCTGACATAATTAAAAATATTAAAAACTTTACACTAAGCACTAAATTTAACAAAAAGCCTAAGAGAATAAAAAAATAAAAATTGTCTTGAATAATAAGAACAAAATAAAAACGAAAGCAAAAGCAAGCTAAGTCAGTTCAGTCCAACTAAGGTGTTAAAAATGCCTTGGTAAAAAAATGCGCTTTGAGGTGGCGTTTAAAATCGTTTATATCACTCTCGCTTCAAAGCTCTTCTGGGAGGGAGTTCCATAGTCTGGAAGCTGCGACTGCGAATGCCCAGTCACCTACAGTCTTTTTTGTGATACCTTTCGGCATGCAAGGCAGAAGTTGATTTGAAGATCTTAAGCGGTAGCGATTCTCTTTGACACTACTAACTCCCTAAGGTAGCTGGTTGCAGACCCATGTATTGCTTTGAAGGTTAACAGACAGATCTTAAAGTCGATTCGATATCGCACAGGCAGCCAGTCACGACTAAAAAGTGACGGAGTGATATGGCAAGACTTTGGGAGTCTGAAAATTGTGCGAGCCGCTGTGTTTTGTACACGCTGAATCTTATTAAGCTGCTTAGCAGGCAGACCGTATAACAAACTGTTGCAATAGTCGAGCCGACTGGTAATAAAAGCGTGCACTTGTTGCTCGCATGTCTCTTACGACAAGTAGTTCCGTATACGCCTTAGGTTGTAAAGGTGAAAATATGCTGCGCTGCATAGTTTGTTAACGTGCGTGTTCATGGTGAGTTCCGAGTCAAACCATGTACCTAGATTTTTCACAGCAGAGGAGGCTAAAGCCACTTTTGATGTACCAACCAAGAGAGCATCTAGCTTAACCTTGCGTAACTGTTGGCGTGACCCGACAAGTAAGATTTCGGTCTTGCTGTCGTTAAGCATTAATTTATCGGAGATCATCCAGTCCCTAATGTTCGCAATGCAGTTCGTCATAGCAGAAATCGCCCCATCAGAGCCAAAAGTCGCATCAGGACGGAACGACAGATATAGCTGAGTGTCGTCAGCATAGCAATGTACCTCCGGTAAATGGGCCTTGGTGATGTCAAAACGTTTGCTAGTGTACAAGCTGAAAAGTAGGGGCCCAAGACAAGATCCCCGAGGTACGCCATGGCGAAGCTCAAAGCTGTCTGACAACACACCTTTGATGCTTACACGCTGACAGCGCTTGTAAAGATACGAACGCAGCCACTCTAATGCTGTACCGCTCACTCTGAACTTTGAGTGCAAACGATCGACCAAAATTTGATGACAGACAGTGTCAAATGCGGCGCTAAGGTCGAGTAGCACCAGCAAAGGCACGTGCTGATTATTCATACTCATAAGGAGGTCGTTTTTGACTTTTAGGAGAGCGGTTTCGGTGCTGTAATGTTTCTTGTAGGCAGACTGAAATTTGCACTCAAGTCCCTGATCCACGACATGCTGCGTTAACTGGTCAGCAGCTGCTCGTTCAGATAACTTTGACACAAAGGGAAGATTACTTATTGGGCGAAAGTTCTTGAACGCCACCTCCAATCCAGCCTTTTTAAGAGCAGGTTGTACTAGTGCCTCCTTCCATACGCTCGGAAATTGCCCAGTTTCAAACGAGAGATTTATCATAGATGTAATGGCTGGAGGAGAATATCCACCAGCTGTGCAAAAAAAGAGGATGGTAAAAGATCAAGTGGACAAGACTTGATTGGCGTCTTTGCAATCAGCGCTTGAACTTCCTCCTGAGATAGAGGTTTAAAGGAGGTAAGCTGGGGCATAGCTGACTGTATCACGGGCGCACCAGGTGTTGTCAGCAGGGCATGCGCAGCTAAAACCGCATCATTTGAGACAGAGTCAGGTGGTCGTACAGATAGCACATCCAAGGTTAAGTGAATATTCTTAATTTTCTGATCCAAGACAGTACACCAGCATAACCGCGTCTTTCCGGGAAAACATCGCGGCAGTCGTTATTTTTTACAACCACTCAGCCAAGACCATGAAATCTATTTTAAAACGTAAAAAATATAAAAAATTTATCCTGTACTCAGAGCACAATTAAAATACTTAAAAAAGTGGAATATTTCGTTCGGATCAACCGAACTTCGTCAGCCACAATGTATATTATATAACCCTTCTTAACTTTCAAATTTACATTGTGGCTGACGAAGTTGGTTGATCCGAACGAAATATTCCACTTTTTTAAGTATTTTAATTGTGCTCTGAGTACAGGATAATTTTTTTTATATTTTTTTACGTTTTAAAATCATGATTCCAGAGCAGGAAAACAATATTTTTGATTCCATGAAATCTATGTTTGAGGACTATGCAGGAGACCTGCCCCCAGAGGAGTACAAAAGCATGATTTCAAAGCTGAAAGAGCGAAAGTTTTCTTTCCTTGTGTTCTCGCTGCGGCACCCCTTCGAAGTCCGGTTGTTTTCCAATTAAAAAAAAAGGTTGAAGTATAGATGGCAGAAGAGGAGCTGGCAGTAGCAGAAGTTATGAACATGCTGGAGGCGGAGGCAACGGGCGCGCCGGTTGGTGCTCTGGACTTCATCACCCAAGGCCCTGACATTCCTGCTCTCCGCGAGCAGCTGGCCGTGCTGGCGACGACGGGAAATGCCAAGGAGGCCATTGGAGTGCAGCTGACACATGAGCAGTTGAAGGCCTCACCGATAAAGAGATTGAGAAGTATTACAAAAGGTATGAATCTTACGTGGGCTCAAAGACAACCCAGAGCTTGATCGACAGCTCAATTTTTATTGTAACGAAAGCGGTCGGAGCGGCAGTCGACATTGATGACGTCAAAGCTTACCAAAAAGAACTCAGAGAAGACTACATAATCACCAAAGAGCTCTCTCGCTTGGCCGGCAACCTTGCTTTGAAGTTCGGCAAGTGGCTTACACACACATTCATTTAAAGAGCCGTGCAGCATGGGCCAGTGGCATGTGTGAACAAAGTGGGTGTGTGCAAACAAAGTCCTGAGCAATTCTCAGCAACTGCTGAATAATTGCTGACAATTACTCAGCAACTGCTGACTATTTGTTTCGTGCACAGTATTTTGCCGACTAATTGAACTTTTCCTCTGTATAATATCACAACCTGAAGCACACGCTGCCGAAACACCGGCACAGCAGCCGTCAAATGGACAAATTACTTCGCCCTCTCCAACCACATGGCTAAAAAAAGAAAAAAAACCCAAAAGGGTTGCTGCGGGCAAGTTGATGGCTGAAAGAAACAGACAGGCTTGAGAAGCACAGAAAAAAGCTGTGGCAGAAGCCCATGTCATAATTGCAGACAACAAAGCCAAAAAGGCCGCCGAAAAATCTGCAGCTGGTGCCGCTCCCACCGCCTCGGAGCAGAAAGCTGATCCCAAAGACACAAGCCGCATTTCTTTCGGTACCATTCTCGCTGTGTGTTCTCTTCTTGTTGGGGCGGCCGGCGTTTTATTATCAGCGTGAAGCGATACAAGCAAGGATTCAGTCTTTTGCTCTAGGAAAAAAGGAAAGCGCCCCCAGCCATCCTGTTCCCAGCGAGCCCACTCCTGAAATGCCGCTGAGGAAAAGGGGGATAAGGGGCATGGATTAATGTCCTTTTGAAGATTTGCAAGCAGGTATATAGCGATGTGTTTCAAATGCATTCATAACCATCTGTTTTTAAGCGGAGTGGTTGTTGCATTTGGGGTGTGTTTGGGGGTGAGTTTTTTGTTGGAAAAATAGACCAAAAAAAAAAAAAGAAAAAGTCTTCATAGGAGGGCTTTCAGGCCGGGGTTGAGTGTAATGAGAATAAACAGAAAAGTAATGTTGTTAAAGAGGTTAATAAAGTTTATGATGGCAAAAAATGTGAGGATGAGTTAAAAAAAAGATTAAGGCAATAAAAAATTTCCATTTAAACTTTCGGCATTTTTTTATATTGGCATGTCTGACAACAAGCTTGTCAAAACGTTGATGGATGCGGGAGTTCTTACTGCCATAACTGCTGGCATTGGTTGGGCCGCAAAAAAGGTTGTGAAAGAAAATTTTACATCTGACCTCAGTAGCAGCTTCATGAGCTACTTAAAATTCACAGGTGTAATGGCGGGCAGCATCGGGCTCAAACGATATCTCGCGAACCAAAAAATCCTCCCCGCCAACGTTTAATTTAAAAAATAGGACCCGATATATAGAACATGGCAACCGTCGCGATCATGGTTGGCGGTGCGGTCTTAAATGCAGCAACTTTCATCGGTTGCAATTATTTTGCGAGGGCACTTGGTGGCGGCGACGACGCCGCGCTTGACGAAAAAAAGCGCCACGACAAGGCTCTCGAGGATTACCAGGCGGCTTACGCGAAATACAGCCGCCAGCGCACCCAGCTCCTCGACTGGATACAGACAAATGCGCAAATCAAAGCACAGGCCAAGCAGAACTTCACCAACACCGACTACGCTTTCAAGCTTTATAACCAGGCTCATCCCAACCGACTTCTGACTCCGATGAAGGAGCCCAAGTTCTCCGATTTCTACCATCCGAGCGAGCAGCAAAAAAAGGGCGAGCTCGTTTTTTTGGCACCGGGACTCTCGCTTTGGGCTATGCTGCTTTTCGTTTCCTTTTATGCGCGCCTATTGAGGAGTTGGTACCATGGTGTATGATGTCGGTGCTTGCTTGCATTATTGAATGGGCGTACCCGGAATTATGCGAAAAGGATGAAAAAAATATTTTTGATGACACCGATGTTTCTAATAAAGAAGAGCTTCAAAATTTAGCTGAGAAAGCCTTTCCTAATGTGGTTTTTCCTGAAATTTATGGGGAAGAGATTTGTAATAAAGTTTTACTGCCGGCTTTGGATCAAAATCCTGAGCTAAAGGAAGAAATTGAACTCATGGCCAAAGAAATGTCTAAAGAAACGCACGAAGATGATGTGGCGTGTTTGCTTAATGTAGTTTATAAAGATCCATCCGTCGGGGAAAAATTAGCTGAAGCGCTCAGGCCCTACTATAAAAGTCCTGAAGAACTTAGGAAATTATATTAAAGCCCTCATTTTGACTTTTCAGAAATGTTTCTCGATGGGATGTGGGTAAATTAAGACCTCATTTGAATGTTTCATTGCATGTTGAAATATGGACGCCAAACTCGCGAAGGTTTATTACAGCCCCGGAGGCTATTAGAAAGGTCTCGCCGCCATTATAAAGCTGGCCGAAGCTGCAAAGGTATCTGAAGACGACGCAAAAAGGTGGCTGATCAAGCAGGCGCTTTGGCAGATTTATCTTCCCGCCCCGCGGCACATTCCTCGGCCGAAGTTCGATGTTTTCACTCCAAACAAGGTGCATCAAGCAGACCTTCTTTTTTTCCCGCATGACAAACTCCCCCGCGGGCGCAAAGTTTACAAGTTTACAGATCCTGTCTGGTCTTTAAAAGTCGTCAAGATTGAAAGAACTGTTATGAAACCTGACACACCTGTTCTGTACTATTTGCACGATGGGCCCAAACGCAGTTTCGTGCGCGAAGAGTTGCTGGTTATTCCCCCAAACACGGAGCTACCCCCCGAAAACCTCATCTAATAGCTCTACAACATGAAGCTGTGCTTCCTGCGCGGGGACGACGATTTCAAGTGTCTTCTTTAAAACTGAAAACGTAAAGCTTGTGGGATGTGGGTGGAGTGACAAGGATACTTCACAAATTAATGTGATCAAGTAAGCTGAAGCCACTCTAAAGGGCACTAAGGCCACAAGGTAGCGGGCCTGAGCCTGAGCATTAGCTATGCCATGCTGATGAGGCCTAACAAGGCCGAAAGAGCTGTCCATGGCTGCTAATGCTTGGGCTCAATCTTCGCTTTGGTAGATTTAAGGGGTAATGCCCGCTACCTTGTGGCCTTAGTGCCCTTTAGAGTGGCTTCAGCTTACTTGATCACATTAATTTGTGAAGTATTCGTATGAGAAACTGCCGACGACACGACATGTTTCTCCAGACCTATCAAAAACGTTCTCGCCTCATTTAGAGAGAAGGGTCTTTTGGTATTATGGTATCTTCTCATATGCGTGAGGGTTTACAAGCTCTCTCAAAGGAGTTTTATCATTGGGAAAAAATTTTGCCAGATAACACTGATAAAGATTTTATAGGGCCTGTTTTTTTACGCGGGCTTTTCGTTTTATCTTATACATTAAGAATGAGAATCTTATCAGTGGGACTATTGCATGTTATAATAAGATCAAAGGGTCTCTTACCAAACAGCAACAGTACTTTTTAACTGCTTTGATGACTGCGGAGGGACTTTATGACACCTGTGGAAACTTGGGGAAGCCAAGGGAAGACCCAAAGCATCAGCTACCCCCCGAAGATATCATCTAACCAATCCATGATTCCTACCATTTCTTTATCATCATCAGTAGACGGGGGGTTATACCCGAAAACCTCATCTAACCACGTATTAATGCCTTCCATTTCTGCAACAGTAGGCGAAGGATTGTACCCGAAGGCGTGTGTGTTGACTCCGTCCTCTTCTATCCACCTTTTCGAATCAAACGCAGAAAGAGAAGTCTTATTCACGTTCATGCCGAAGATGTGACGCCCTTCGCTCCGGTGAATGTTCATTCCGTGTGACAGCTGCTTCTTGCAGAAGAGGGTTTCTTTGTTCTGCTCATGCAGGATTTTCTTTCTGACCACGTTCTTTTTCACCCCTTTGGCTCTTTGTTTTTTTCGTCGGCTCTGATGATTGAGTACATCTTGGGGCGCAAACAAACACACTCGGCGATCGGGGTCCCCGTGCACACTCATCTTTCATTTTGCCCAAAACCTTTTTTGTTGATTTCTGAATGCAGCGGGTGATCTTTCGGGTAGTCGCTTGTGTCGAAAAGATGTTGGCCAAGGCGGCCTTCGGCTCCCATGTCTTTATAAATGTCCTCTATTTGGATATCGAGCAGAAAGCTGTCGGTGTCTGTGTACAGAAGTTCGCATTTCTGCCCATACTGCTTTTTCAAGATGTTGTAGAAAAATTCATACATCAACAGTTTACTGTTTTCCAGGATTGTCATCCCGGTATAAACGGGTTTGTTGAGGCAGAGCTTGCTTTTGCGCATGCTTATTCCTGCAAGATCATTTGCAAAGAACTCGTGCCTTGAGAACAGGGGGGTTGCAATCAGTTTCCTCAGCCTGGTTGTCTCGTGGGGGCGCACCAGTTTCACATCTGTGCGGTTGCGCAGGTTTTCCATGGTTTTCCCGAAGACAGAGTTGTTCATCAGCTTGTAGAAGTCTTTTTCAAAAGTGCTTTTGGCCTTTTTTCTGAACTCAGTGTTCATCCTGATGTAAGGCTCCATCCAGCGTTTTTGTTCGAAAGTAGTAGGGTAGGGTCATTTCACTCCTTGTTTGTGTCTTCCCCTGTCTTTCCCTGTCTTCCTGCATACTAATAAGTGTCTTCCTGCATATTAATCAAGTGCCTAGTCAGTGTCTTTCTGCATACAAATAAATGTCTTCCTCCACACTAATGAGCGTCGCTCTAGTTCAATAGCAGCAATAGACCTGCCCAAACTTGCCCGATCTCTTTTAACCCTGATCGGTTCATGTAGAATGTATTACGTGTTCAAAATAAAAGCGGGTAGATTTCGAAAGCGCTATCGTTCAAGCAATCGCTTCGCTAGGAAAAAAGTCTGTCACCAATATTTTTTTTCAGACATTGCTCCAAACATGCAAGGCGAATCAAGCGCTAATGCTGTAACTTAGTTGAAAGCATTAAAATACAGGAACTTATTTGTTGTGTGGCAACAAAACTGATCCATCTATTCCAAAAACCGCTTGGCTCTGACTGTTCTTTTATTAAGCGGTAGTTCCATTCAGACAACCAAAACACACACATGACAGAGATTTTAACCGAAAAATGCGTTCTCTTCTATCTCAATACTGAAAACCCCGATACTATCTGACCTCTCAGCTTTGGCGATGAGAGATGTGAGAGAGACTAAAATAAATTTTTAGCTAACTTTTCTTGTTTTCCGCTCCGTTAGTCACTAATTATTCAAAACTAGTGATTCACACGGGTAGGGCTGCACCTCTTTGAAACCTCTAATCACACTGGATCTTTATCAGTTGCACCTCTATTGTTTTATGGCTAGGTTCCATTGTTTTAATTCTTTGTTTATTGTTGTTTTGAACCAATCTTGTAAGGTGTTGCAAATGGTGCAGGTCGCCCCATTCACACTGCCCTATATTTGCATACAAACTCTACAGTAAAAATGCCCTTGGGACAGCCTTCTATCATTCAACAACGACAATGGACGGCTTAAGTTGTTTGGAACAATCAATATAAACACGAGACTAATATGAATTACACGTTTCTTGAGAGACAAACATAAACTTTATTGCCTTTCTCAGCGAATACAAAGACAATACAGAAAGAGATTTGAAATGAATAAACGTCAGTCATCCTCTTAATCTTCCTGTGGAGGAAAAATCAATCGTCTTTATCTTCTCTTGTAGGATTTTGACTCTTCTTAAAAGTTTCTGAATCAATGTGTTGCACTGCGTGACAATCAGAATGTTTTGGAACAACACGTTTCTTGAATCATTATTAGCGAATACAGAAAGATTAAAATACACAATGAATAAAAATCAATCAAGTTTCTCCATACTGCAAAAGCATTTAAACTTTCCCTCGCCGTATATTTTCTATAAAGTTATATCAAAGATTTCCCTCCTCCTCCTCCTCCTCAATTCTATTGTTTTCCCTCCTCCTCCTCCTCCTCCTCCTCCTCAATTCTATTGTTTTTCCTCCTCCTCCTTAATTTTATTGTTTTCCCTCCTCCTCCTCCTCCTCCTCCTCCTCCTCAATTCCATTATTTTCTCTCCTCCTCCTCGTCCTGCTCCACCACCACAATTCTATTGTTTTCCACCACCACCACCACTACCACCACCACCACCGCCACGGCCACAACCACAATTCTATTCTTCTAACACTTTCCCTTACTAGAATGACATATTTTCTCCTGTTTGTGGCTTTATATCGATTTTTGGTGGTGGCGGTGGCGGCGGCGGCGGCGGCGGCGGCAGTGGTGGTGGTGGTGGTGGTGGTGGTGGTGGTGGAAAACAATAGAATTGTGGTGGTGGAGCAGGAGGAGGAGGAGAGAAAATAATGGAATTGAGGAGGAGGAGGAGGAGGAGGAGGAGGAGGGATAATAGAATTGAGGAGGAGGAGAAGATGGAGTAGGAGATCGTTTCCCAAACTTCCTTGTTCCCGATTTTAAAAACTCTTCAATACTTGTAAGAACTACGTAAATCTCGCCATGACTATGTTGTTATGAATTTCTATGTAGAGCAATGCCAAAAATTAGGTTTTCCCTTTTTAGGCCCCCAAAACCACTCAAACTGGATTTATTTATTCGCAGAAGCGTTCCTCGCAAGAGGAACAGCTATGAAAAGGCACACTTGTTCCTCTAACGATATTAAAAACTGTTGGCCTTAAATTTACATCAGCGAAACAAGGCGTTTATCCCGATCTTGCTCCATGATACAAGAATGAGTTTTGTATCCGGCATATCCTTTATATCCGTTGAAGTTATGCCACTGTGGAGATCAGATCAGTTTAAGTAAGGCATAGATCACAGACACAAAGGCGAAAGAACTGAAACAATTAAATCTTTGTTCCTTCTTTGCTTCTCATTTTTACTGTAAGAAATAAATAAAATTAGTTACAGTAAGAAAGAGAAGAGGTTCATGATAATATATTCAGTTTCCGCGAACTCCGTGAGATCCATAACTTCCGCTTGTTTTTCACGAAGTTTTGGGTTTCAGGCAAACTTGCAGTGCGAAAGATTCCAAATGGAATACATTACCAATCCAAAAGTCTTTATTTTAAAGCGGAAAGGACAGGCATCACGGAAAGGACGGATACAAGAATATATTATCCTCTTTAACTTCTCTTTCTTACTGTAAGTAATCAATAAAATTATATTAAAGTAACTAATATATTATTTCTTGATAATACTTACAGTAAGAAAGAGAAGATATTTATGATAACATATTCAGTTTCCGCGAACTCCGTGAGATCCATACCTTCCGCTTGTTTTTTAAAAAGTTTTGGGCTTCAGCGAAACTTGCAGTGCGTAAGATTCCAAATGGAATACATTTCCAATCCAAAAGTCTTTATTTTTAAACGGAAAGGACAGACATCACGGAAAGGACGGATACAAGAATATATTATCCTCTTTAACTTCTCTTTCTTACTGTAAGTAATCAATAGAAGTATATTAAAGTAATTAATATATTATTTCTTGATAATACTTACAGTAAGAAAGAGAAGATATTTATGATAACATATTCAGTTTCCGCGAACTCCGTGAGATCCATACTTTCCGCTTGTTTTTTTAAAAAGTTTTGGGCTTCAGCGAAACTTGCAGTGCGTAAGATTCCAAATGGAATACATTTCCAATCCAAAAGTCTTTATTTTTAAACGGAAAGGACAGACATCACGGAAAGGACGGATACAAGAATATATTATCCTCTTTAACTTCTCTTTCTTACTGTAAGTAATCAATAGAAGTATATTAAAGTAATTAATATATTATTTCTTGATAATACTTACAGTAAGAAAGAGAAGATATTTATGATAACATATTCAGTTTCCGCGAACTCCGTGAGATCCATACTTTCCGCTTGTTTTTTTAAAAAGTTTTGGGCTTCAGCGAAACTTGCAGTGCGTAAGATTCCAAATGGAATACATTTCCAATCCAAAAGTCCTTTTTTTATAAACGGTAAAGACGGGCATCTTGGAAAGGACGGAAACAAGAATATATTATATATGTTCATCTCAGCCGGGATTTTTATGGACATTTGGTTGTATAAGTTTGGTTTTATCAAGACCCAAAGAGTATAAGACCCACTTGTAATACACTTGAAATCTCACATTACCACATTTTTATCGGCACTGAAATAAGACCGAGTGGTTATCAATGTAACTACACTTGACGGCAGTTGTGTTTAATTTACCGTATCCTTTCTTGGTATTTTTAAGGACCTATTGTTTCTGTTTCCACCAACAAAGCGTCTCTCTTCTTGAAGGTTAATTTGTCAAATTCCCACCTTATTTGTGAATTTGCAAGAACAGACAAGCGATATTCCTTAAAGTGTTTGACCGCCAGATTTATTCCCTAGTGATATAGCAAGTCACTGAAGATGCAAACAACCAACGTTGAATTTGAACAAATTAAAACAGATTCAGTGTCTTTCAACAGGGAGATGCAGCATCTAGATTAATTAGCGCCTTTTTGTTGGGTCCGAAAAAGTATAAAAGTGTTAATTTTAAGAAATTTAATTCATAACATGGCTGAAGTATGCAGTTTTTCGAAAGATGCATTCCCTGCGATTTTACAAGTCGCTGAAAGTTTAGCGCAGCAATTCATGGAAGTAGAACTGAATTGGTCTATCATTGTATTTGAACCGCCAGATCCAGTGACGTTCATTACGCACTGACAGCGTCCAGTCTAATTAGCACTTTTTTCGAAGTCTACAGGTGTTGAAAACTAAAGGCGCAATTCCAATTATGGTAAAAATATGAGATTTAATTTGTGTGAAATTTATTCCCTGTGATTTTGCAAGTGCCCGAACTATATATAAGGAACCGTTTCTCTGTAGCCATTTGTACCTCTACCATCGAAGATGATACGTGCCAAACAACCTTGCAGACAGCTAAATAGCGAAGCTATCAAGAGCAATGCCTTGTGCTTCTTGAGTCCAGTTGTATCAGGAAAATGCAGCATTATTACTGCAAAATGTATCTGTAACGTGAAGGAAAAGGCTTTAAAAAAGTCTTGGGAGGCGATCTGCACAACTCGTGATGCTTGTGACACCGCCATTTCAGGTTAGTATTGTGAAAATGACGTTGTCTTTTTAAGCTAGAATAAATGGCGTTCTGGTGTCAATGAAAAAAAAAAAAACGGAAACATTGTCATCCTTTCTTTTCAGGAATTCAAGACGCTGCCTTTTTCTTCAGTACTATAAGCACACATGCTAAAAGCAAAGCGAAAGTGAATGAAGACAACGAAGAGGAGAGTGAAGAGAGTGACGAAGATTCATCTAGCCAAATTCCTAGCACTACAACTCAACAGTGGATTGATGGACATGCTGCACTTGTCAACAAGTCACTTTGTCCCGCCATTACCTACTGGCTGGCTTTGACGACGCCCAATGGCGCTCCAGCGAGCCCCAAAGTTGTGCACAGAACTTTGCTGAAGTGTGGGGTTAGCGTCACAGCTAGCAAAGTGAGTATTCATTCATTCATTCATTCATTCATTCATTCGTTCGTTCGTTCGTTCGTTCAGTCGTTCATTAATCCCTTTGACGTTCCTTCATTTATTCACTCATCCAGCAAGTCGATCAGCGAATCATTTTATATTATTATTATTATTATTATTATTCAATTAATTAACTCGTTGGCATTATTAATAATGCTATCATCGTTATTAATAATACTGTGTCTTTCTTTGCTTTCATTAGGTAACATTTGCTGAGGGCAAAGAATGCGAAGCAATGAAGGAGTTGTATAAGGTGCTAAAGGACCACAAAAATCCCTTTATGGAAGAATTGGTTCAGTGTTCCTACAGAAGTAGCTTCGCAAAAGAGCTTGAAAGTACTGGTGGCGCGGAAATGTTATCATCGCAAGACCTAGACGAATGCGGTACCGAGAGTGTTGTTGGACTGACTTGTATCAACCCACACTTTGAGTCACCCTTAGGAAAAGCAATTGATAAACTCATTGGAGCTGGTTTGCGCGTCGATAAATTTGGCTTTGCTAAGGCTGGTGTGAGTTTAGAGCCATCGACTTCATCCGAGGAACCTAATGCGGAATCAAAAATGCTTTCAGACAAACTAACAGTTTTGGTTAACGACATTGCCATCGCAATGAACAGGTTAGGCTATGGCAGTTACAGAGGGAAAGTTTATAAGAAGGACTCTCGTTCAAAGTACACCTACTCCTACAAATGCGAGGCCAGGGCGTTCGTCAACACTTTGGCAACCAACGAATTCTTCACAAGCAGGCTGGTACGCGAGATGAAGAAAGTCATTGATCTTTTGGCAGATCCATTTTGCGAACTGTTCGCGCCATTGATCGTTGACTATGATCTAATCGAGGTCAACAATGGCTGTTGTTGGTCAATCAAGAAACGAGATTTCGCGAACGCTGCCATTCAAGACCATCTGATTGGAAAAGTGTCACCAAGAGCGTTTTGCCCGTTCGATCCAACAAGAGATCCTGACCCAAAATACTTCAGAGAGGTCCTCGAAAATAGTCTTGAACCGCATGAGGTGGCAAAATTCTGCGACGATCTTCTCAAGCTGTTGAACTACAATAAAAAACGACACAAGGATAAAGTCCCATGCTTGGTGGGGGCGCAAGCAGTGGCAAAACCAGCTTGTTTTTTCCCATTCTCGGTCTCATCCATCACGGAAACGTTGCCACAGTAACAAAACAACGAGCCTTTAACAAGTCAATGATAACGCCTTCCACCGAAGTCATATTTATAGATGAGGCCACCGAAACCACGCTGGACATTGATAATTGGAAGATTCTGACCCAAGGGGGTTACGCAGCTCACGACGTTAAGTACCAAAGTGCCCGCGCATTCATCAACCGCTGCCCAATGCTCATAACCTCGCAGCGAAAGCTAGAATTCGGGCAAGCCGACCAACCCGCTATGGACAGGAGGTTAAGAACCTACTCCTTCAGAAGCCTACCCCAGCCGAAAAAGAAGGCATCGGCCTGGATGAAGAAGCACGCCATGGACTGTGTCATCTGGGCAGCGCAGAAGGCTAAGGTGTCCGAAGACGACGAGGAATCGGAGAATGATAGCGATAGTAGTGAGCCCGAAGACGAATCACCTGCCACCGACGGTGTTCTACTGGAGGAGGAGAAGGGAGCGATAAGGTCGTTGTCCTTACCAGCACTCTTAACCAAAGATGCAGCAGCTGACGATACTTCGGACGATGAAATCATCAGTACAGACGAAGAACAGGGCCATGATTCCAACAGTATTTCGCCGCCAGATCGTCTACAGCTCTTGCAAGGCCTCATAGAGCAGTCGCAGCCGGGCAGTTTGCGTCACAGACACCTCAAACAGATTCTGAGGATGGAGGAACGTAGACAAACCGCAGAACAGCAGTCGCGAGAAGAACACATCAGACTAAGAAAGAATCTGCTTAGGGCTAAGGGCGTCTCGAGCCAGAACCTGAGCCTGCTACCCACCGACCCAAACGAGCCCACGCCGAGTCCAATTTTGAAAGATCTCCAGAGGTTCAACGATGCCCAGAGGGCAGTCGAGAAGGAGTTGCGACGCGAGAAGGCCCGTTCAGCCTACTCCGGTACGTGGCTAAGGACCACGGAGACGGAGCTTCACGAGTGTGTGGAGAAAATTGAGCGCGCACAAGATCCATACTTACGCAGCAACTTGCAGGCCTACCAAGAGACCTTATCCCACAAACTGAAGCTCCATCATGTGAATCTAAGAACGTTTAATACAGACGAGGCGGTCGAGGAGCGGAGAAGAGTGTGCATAGAACTCGGCATACTTGACGAACAGGATCAAGAGTTCGTGAAAAACGTCACGGAGCCCATGCCAAGACCATCGTCGCAGCATCGTGGACTGTCGCGGCCCGAAACTGCGTTAGAAGACAACAGTACCGACGAGGAAGAGCTCTTCAAGACACCCCTTCCCAGCTGCACCCCATTGCCCGCTAGTGCCGTCCCTTCAAGTGTCGTCGACGATTGTGCGATTTCTGACGACCTGTTGAGGATGCACAGTAGAAAGAGGCCAAGAGATGATGGTAAGCGGGGTCAGCAGCCCACAAAGAGGCCAACGAACACGATTCATAATTACTTTATAAGCCAAAAATGAAGGACAAACCTCGTATTCTTTCAGAAAAATGAGTGCCAATGCTAAGAGTGAGTCCGTGAAAATTGTACGATCAAGAGATGACTGAAAATAAAGTGCATTATGTCAATTGCAGTGTTTCTCTTTGTACCTTCAGATCATAGCCCTCGAGCAAATAAGTACAGAGAGTCCGAAAAATAGAACACTTTCTCACATTTTGACGTCTGAAACAAATCGGATTGCAGCCCTTTTCTTCAGAGAGTCCGCCATTCTTCCGTTTTGAAACTTCAAATCAGGATCTCTTAGAATAGCTGTCCACTGTCCAAATCCGTGCCTATTCATCCCTTTCTCGAGAAAATCGTCCTCATCCGCCGTAAATTTCAACACGCGCCAATGACTTCTTTGGATTTGCAATCGGTTTTTCGGTGGGGCATCCCTCTGAGGGGACGCCCTTTTCGATTGTGTGCCTTCGGTCAGTGCTGCAAGACTCAACGTTGAATTGCTAAACCTCTTGTTGACCTCCTCCTCCACCTCAGGGCCTTTGGTACCTTGTAGCTTTTGCAGACACTCGTGAGCCTTCACAGCAACTTCGCGCGACCTTTGCTTTTGATAGTGAACTTTGGCGACGGCTGAGCTGTGTTTCTGATCTTCCGACAAAATGCTCTGCTCTTTGCTAGTGAGCTGATTGAGGCTTTGCGTTTCGACGATTTGGCGATAGCGCGTCGGGTGAATGTACTTTCCGATTGCGTCAAAGACTAGTTTGCTCATGACGTCGCCCAGCTTGCCGTGTTGGCCTCCGTTTCTCGTGACCAGAACGAACTCGCACTGGGGTTTTAGCAATGGCCTCACGAAATTGATGTAACTGTCGAGCACCTGTACGCTTGCATCGGTCAGAATCAAGGAGTCAAACCCGTATTTGCTGGTAGTCTTGAACTTTTTCTGGTCAATAAATCCCCCGTTCTCGTTCGCTGCCCTAACCATGTCGACTGTCAAGTACTGATAAGTCATGGGGCGCGACCCCTTCACTTTGATGAACAAGTACATCGACACAAATCTCGTGGCAAATGTCAAGTCGGATGGGTTCACTTGGCCCGGATTGCTCTTGCACGTCTTTACGACGCTTTCGTAACGCAGCAAGTGAAATGTCACCACTTGCAGCAATTCTTCCATTGTCGCCCAGTGGCCTCGAGCTTCCAGCGTGTCGATGTCCAGTTCTCGGGTCCACTGCAATCTCATCATTTTTGCCACCGTCTTTCGAGCTCTCTTGAGGTACAACTCAGTAGCAGATAGGTTTCGCAGAACTGCGTAGGATGCCCCATTGATTTTTCTAAAGTCCATTAGTTCGGAAATTGCGTCTATGTAGCCAAATCGCCCACCATGTCCGAGTTTGCACTCGTCTTGCAAGTAGTTTACGAATTTGAACAAGAGATTTGGCGAGCACAGACTGTAGTCTATCACTTCAAACGTCAATTCTTCCTCGTCTTCGCAACAAAATTTCAGAAATTTAAAGCTTCTCTTCACTATCTGTTGAGCTGTGCGATCTTTCTTGCAACCCCCACCACTACCAGTCAACCAGTTCGCGAATGCTTCGCCAATTTGACCAGAGACTGAAAATGAAGGTACAACAACGACACCGTGTTTTGGCGTTCGGCTTGATTCACAGTCATCTGTAGTGGTCTTTGACGACCTAGTGTCAAGCACTTGCGATGAATGTCGAAGTTCTGTCAGGCCGGGTTTTTCGTCAAAATAAAAGAACCAGCTGTGCTTAGAATTGACGTGTTCCTGCATCCACGCTGACTTTGAAATCCTTCGTGTTCGCATACCTGAATTGGACAATGATACAAGCTGTCCGTATCTTCTTTTTCTAAGTGAAGCCGTTTTGGTTTGGGCGATGCGCCATCAATCGTAGACCAGTCGACTTTGACCTTCTTGTTCATTCTTGGAAAAGAAGAACTGATTCAGCCAACAGAATTCTGTTTGCACCGCTTAGCAAAAACCGACCAAACAATCACACCCATTGGCAAACAATAGAGCCATCATTTAAGTTGGAGCTTGTCGGCACTTGTCCCTACTTTCCCGAGCTTATTACCATTGTACTTAAATTCATAGCAGGGAGTTACATCCCAAATGGGTTCGGCCTTGCCCGGGCAAACCTGTGCATACCTACAACAATGGTTGCATTGTGCGAGTTGAAATTTACTGAGGTATGCCTCTGCTTGCCATTCTTCATTATTCTTGGGTTAATTTACAAACCCAAGTTGGCATTAGTATGGCGTTGGTGTGATGGTCTTCGACCTTACCTTGCCCGGACAAGTCAAGAAGCGCCTCGAAAAGTCTGTTAGAATCTGCTATTGACTCTGTTTCGTGTTGAGTCAAACTTAAAACACTACAACAAACGCTTCGCCATGCAATTAAAAAGCGACAAAAACGTGGATGGCAAGAAAAGAAGAATGGTTCTGTTGAAGAACATGTACAAAGGAACTGTCATTTTCTTAATAGGAACCATTTTACATCAATGGGAACTAATTGTTAGGAACAAATTGTTCCGCGTGACAATAAAAAGGAACATTTCAGTCAAAACGGAACTCGCGAACGAGAACAATTGTTCCTCAAATGAATAAAACGGACCAAAATGATAAAAAGAGGAACAATACCAATGGGAACATTTGTTCCTCAGCGACTCATTTCGGAACAAAAGGTTCCTTTCAATGTTCGAAATTCGGAACAAAAGATTCCTTTTTTAGCTCTAAATGAACACCTTGTTCCTATTTTTCACAACAATTTGTTCCTTTTCATACTATAGGACCACTCCAAATGGGAACAATCGTCCCATCATGGGAACGTTTCCTAAGCAAAAATGAGAACAGCACCAAAAAACTAAAAGTCAATTTAAAAGCCAGTTAAGGGATGAAGAAAACATGCCAAAGCCTCTTAAGAATCTCAATGCTGAATAAAAACAACGGCCAAAATTGGGTTGACAAAATCCTGCTAAGACATGTAAAAACATGAAAGTAAAAATTTAGGGAAACGTAGAAGATCGTTTCCCAAAGTTCCCTGGTCCTTTTAAGCGTACTTACAGAAAAACTAAACGGATTTTAAAAATTGATGTTTCCGTGAAATCCAACTTTTCCGCACTTATAACAAATCAAGAACTAAACATCTAAAACATGTGACTTAAACTTTTCACGCCAAACAGTAACTCAAGTTTCACGTCTCCGAGAAATCCGAGAAATCCGTCTTTTCCGTATGCGCTGAAAAGATGTTTGGCATAAAACAAAAGTTGTATCAAGACTTGACTGCTGGTTGAATTCATGGAGTAAACACAACTAAACATATAAAAACATCTGACTTTAACTTTTGATCCCAACAAGTAACTCAAGTTTCATGTCTCCGAGAAATCCGCGAAAGATGTTTGACATAAAACAAAACTTGTATCAATACTTGACTGCTGGTGGAATTCACAGAGTGAACACAATTGAACATCTAAAACATCTGACATAAACTTTTCATCCCAACAAGTAACTCAGGTTTCATGTCTCCGAGAAATCCGAGAAATCCGTCTTTTCCGTATGAAATGAAAAGATGTTTGACATAAAACAAAAGTTGTATCAGGACTTGACTGCTGGTGGAATAGTACTAAATAGTACTGTGATGTGTATTTTTAAGACAAGGCACTTACACATGAGATAAGAAAAGATGTATCACATTGATCAAATCAAGCTATTCCGTGAAATCCGTAAAACCCGCCTTGTTTTAGAAAAAGGTTACCCAAGCGCGCGCGCGCGCGCGCGCGCACACACACACACACACACACACACACACACACACACACACACACACACACACACACACACACATTTGACCGGCAATTTCCCGATCAAACTGTAAGTTCAAGGCCTTGGACCTAAGTAAACAACAATATCGTCCCATCTTCTGGTAATTTGCGAAACGAACCCTTTAAAGTCTTGAACAGCTTTTTTACCATGGGATGAAAAGACTTGTCTCTCCTATAAATTTCTTTGGTACACGCCAATATGACGGATTAGATGTGTGTTCTTAAAACAAGGCATTTAAGCCGGTTACAGACGAGCAAGTTTTCCTTGACAAGTTTTGACTTGACAAACTTTATTTGCTGGTGTGTAAAGAAAAAATTGTCAAGTTTTTCCTTGACAAGTGCACTTGTTCAAAAACGAGCATGCTAGTTTTTGAACAAGTGCACTTGTCAAGGAAAACTTGACACATTGCAGAACTTGCTCGCCTGTACGGGTCGACAAGGAAAACTTGTCAAATAAAATGTTGTCCGCTGTGTAATTGAATTGCTGGCTACAGTGAATACTTGCCAAAGAAAACTTGTTCGTTCGTTTACACCAGCAAATAAAACTTGTGAAGGCAAAACTTGTCAAAGAAAATTTGTCGTTCAAAATATGAGCAAATAAAAATTCTCAATGACACTTGTCAAGGAAAACTTGCTCGTTTGTAACCGGCTTTACACATGAGATAAGGAAAGATATATGTATCACGTTGATCAAATCAAGCTATTCCGTGAAATCCGTAAAATCCTTTAAACCCGCCTTATACACGCCAATATGACGGATTAGAAATGAGTTGTGTGGTTCTGAATTAAAAGTGTAAAATAAAAGAAATATCCGCCAAATCCGGGAAATCCACTGTTCCGTCCTCCAAAATAATATAGTTAGGATGATCTGCTGACAGAACAAACTATTCCCAACAACCATTCCAACGTAACTTAAAGCCCGAAAAATTATCTACACTAGGGGGATACTAAGGAACTTACGGATTCAACGGAAATATGAATATATAATAAAATGTACTCAAAGATTATATAACGAAGCGTGGATACTAAGGATTTGATGGATTGGATGGAAAATAAAAATTTACTACTCTCTCTCTCACTCTTTCTCTCTCAAGACTTTCTAACTAGAGGTGGATATGACGGATATGACGGGTTTTACGGAAAATGAATAAATAAACAAGTAAATAAATAAAAATAAATATTTAATAATAATAATAATAATAATAATAATAATATATATATATATTTATTTATTTATATTTGTTATTATTATTATTATTATTATTAAATAAATATTTATTTTTATTTATTTATTCATTTTTCCGTAAAACCCGTCAAATCCGTCATATCCACCTCTAGTGAGAAAGTCTTGAGAGAGAAAGAGTGAGAGAGAGAGTAGTAAATTTTATTTTCCATCCAATCCATCAAATCCGTAATATCTAGCTCTACTGAGAAAGTCTTTGACTATGTCTCATTTGAATTCAAATCCCGTTAATACCGTAAAATCCGTGATATCCACCCCTACTGAGAAACTCTTTGGCTTAGTCTCATTTTGAATCCAATTATCCGTAAATTGCGTGAGACCGCAACAGTCACCCATGCGCAGAGTTGAACTTGCAGCTGCTGAGGATTTCAGTAGCTGGAATATATCATGCTCAGAACTCTGTCTGCATTGACGGATTTCACGGATTTTGCGGATTTTTTGGAAAGGGAAATTATAAACAGGCCTCTATTTTTGCTCAAATCTCATACAGTTGCAGCTGTCAAATAGAACTCTCGTTGCAATCGCATAAATTATGATACAGAACTTTCCACGGGATGAAACTTGAGGCTGTGGATTTTAGTAGTTGGAATACATCGGGAACAAAACTCTGTCTGTGCTGTTCGATTTTACGGATTGTGTGGTTTTTTTGGAAAAAGTAATTGTAATCAGTTTCTAATTCTATCAAATCTCAGTCCCAAACATTTACACCTTTTTGGTTATTGCACTCTCGTTGGAATGGTTTGATTTACGTATAAATGAGCTGATTAACAATTGATTTCAACCTGATGTGCTTTTCATATTCATTTTTACATCCACTGAGTATCATTTGAGTGTGTCTCTTGAGGTCATTTCATTTCGGCATTAATATTCATCTTACTAGCATACCAGCTATAAAAAGCGGAACACTTTCGCATGGCTATATCAGTCTGAAGATGATGCGGAGAGCCAACTATCCCTGCAGGCAACTCAACAGTGGGAAAATTAAAGGAGCAGCATTCTGTTATTTAAGCCCGATAATCGTCGATAAAGTGCAGCGTAGTAAGCGCTAAGTGTGTTTGCAATATAGACGATGGTTTGCAAAAGGCATGGAACGAGGTGTGTAAGACGAGAGATGCTTGTGACAAAGCATTACAAGGTTAGTACTGTTTGCTGACTTTCAATTTCCAGAATCTCTTGCTCGGTATTTGGGGGATGAAAAGTTAATTAACAGGAAAACATTTTCGATTTTGTCCTCGCAGGTGTTAAAAGCGTGGCCTTCTTGTTTAGCGCTATAAGTACGCAAGGACCGAAGAAAGCTCCGAAAGATAAAGACAAAACAGATGAGGGAAATGGTGCCGAAAGCGATGGCGAGCCTTTTACAGAGAGCCAAGTTTCCAGTACATCGAGCCAAGCGTGGATTTCAACTCATCCTGCCGTAATTGATAAAAAGCTGAGGCCAGCCTTAAGCTATTGGATAGCACTGACAACACCTAATGGCGCTCCCGCAAACCCGATAACAGTCCATCGCGCGGTACTGGAATGTGGAGTCAGCGCAACTGTAAGTCAGGTGCGTTCACGGCCCTTTTGCTGTTTTGACGATTTCGATTTTCGCAAGTTAGTATTAGCCCTCAGACATACATGCTTAACGATAGAATCGGAAGTAGCATAAAACCACTTAAAAAGAACAAGTTTCAAAATAATTCACATTGATTGTTCAAGTTATTGTTTTATTTTATCACACACCTTGTACAGTGACACCTCTTTCCCTCTTATTAGGCCCTGGCGGAATATTTTATCTTGTCTGTCCCTGACGATGCCGTTGAGCGGCGAAAGCTCGGACTTTTAGTATTTTAGCGTTTTTTTTTTGGACGGTAGTTCAAAGCCACATTTGTATTTTAATCTTTTTAGTCAAATTGCTACTGCAGGACAGCATCCAAAGATTGCATGCGCAATTCACATTGACTTTCAAGAAAATTGACATAACTCTAATGACACTCCTGCATTCATAAGGCTCTTAAAATTGACAATATCCGAAAGCTAGAATTATCCCTCGGACAAACATGCTAAACGAGAAAATCGATAGGGGCATAAAACTGCTTATAAAGAACAGGTTTCGGATGAATTCACATTAACTCTGAGGCAGATTTACAAAATTGCAATGGCACTCTTGAATAAGTAGGGCTCTTACATTTTGGTGGTTTTCACTTGGACTAAAGCTATCGTTTCTCTTTTTATATTATTGATAAGGTCCCCTGTCGAGAGGGCAAGGAATCACTCGCCATGAAGGAATTGTTCAAAGTTATGAAAGATCACAGTAATGGGTTCATGCAAGATCTCGTAACATCATCCTACCAGCACTGCTTTATATCCGAGGCTCGGAAGTTCTTAGAAGATCCTGATGACGTGGACATAGATGAATGTGGTACCGAGAACGTTGTTCGTGTTTGCGTCGTTCAGTCTTCATTTAAGTCGGTTCTATCTGATGCCATTGCTAAGATTCAAGGTGCCAAACTTATTACCGATCGTTTTGGCTTTGATGACACAACCCAAAGCACGCATTTGGAAGGGCCAAGTGAAGATGGAGAACCACGCCTGGGAGACAAATTGACGGTCCTCATAAATGACATCTCAATTGCGATGAGGAGGCTGGACTATGCCCTTTACAGGGGTACCATTTACAGAAAGTGTGAAGGCGCCGCTTACAGTTACTCTTACAAGTGCGATGTAAAGGCTTTTGTAAACAGCCTGGCCGCGAATGAGTCCTTTAAGGCAAAGCTTCTGAAGGACATGAGAAAAGTAATAGATATCCTGGCTGACCCCGACTGCGAGGTAATCCGCCCTATCATTGTGGACTACAACCTTATAGAGGTGAACGATGGGTACTGTTGGTCTGTCTCGGAAAGACGGTTCCTGAGAAATGCAATTCTCGCCGAGAAAGTTGGCCTCGTGACTCCCAGAGCTTTCTCACGGTATGACCCCCTAAAAGTTCCGCAACCGAAGTATTTTCGAGAAGTTTTAGAAAACAGCCTGTCGGAAGCTGACATCGCACAGTTTTGCGAAGATTTCCTGAGGCTTCTTCATTTCAACAAGAAGAAACACAAAGAAAGAGTTCCTTGCTTAGTTGGAGAGGCCGATAGCGGCAAGACGAGCCTCTTTTACCCAATACTCGGGCTGATACATCACAGCAATGTAGCAACGGTCACCAAGCAGAAGGTATTTAACAAGGCGATGATAAGCAAGCACACCGAGGTCATCTTCATAGGCGAGGCTACTCCGTCAACTCTCGACGTGGGCGACTGGAAAATCCTGACTCAAGGAGGGTACACAGCCTGTGATGTCAAGTACAGAACGGCCAGGTCGTTCTTTAACCGATGCCCGATGTTCATGACTGCACAGCAAAAGCTTGAATTCAAACTAGAAGATCAGCAGGCTATGGACCGAAGGCTGCGATATTACTATTTTAAGAGCCTTCCAAATCCAAAAAAAGAGGGAAACGCAGTGGCTCTTCAAGCATCCAATGGAATGCGTTGCCTGGGCGGCATTGAAAGCTAGGGTGGCTAGCGACGAAGAGGAGAGCTCTGGTGAAGATGAACGAGCTGAGACTGACACGCATGCCGACGAGGGCACTCTTCCAGAGAGTGAAAAGGAGGCATTAAGAACTTTGCAGCTAGCCGATCTTCTAACAGAGTCAACGGAAATGCCGCATAACAATGAGGGAGCTGCACAAGATGACGACGAGGGAGATTTGGACGATTCGGATGATGACGAAATCGTAGCCGCGTTGAAGACGTCTTTGGAGCAGAGTTTCCCAGGATCCTTACGTCACCGCCATATCAGTCACATCCTGGAAACTCGACTACAGGACAAGAAAGGCTGAAACGACTGGAGGACATGCGGTACGAAGGATATCAGCAGCATCTTCTTTCCAGCGGTGTATCGAAAGAGAACGTAGCGCTGCTACCGCGAGATGACACGGAGCCTCTTCCCACACCAATTAGGAATGATCTGGCCGTTTTTGAGCAAGAGCAAGTTAAGGCAGAACAAGAAGCAAGACAGAAAAGGGCAAAGGAAGTATTCCAGTCATCATGGCTGCAAAAGAGAGAGAACTTCATGAATGCATGGTCGCTCTGCAAACTTGTCTTCATCCAGAAATGAAGGCCTCGATGATGGCGCTTAGAGAAATTCTCCAAGACAAGTTAAAAAACCATCACAGGAACTTGGGCACCGTTAGATGCAAAGAGGCCTTATCCGAAAGAAAGAGGCTCTGCACAGAACTCGGCCTGTTGCGAAAAGAAGACCAAGACATGGTCAATAGCCTTTTCGAGCCCTTGCCTTTGGCTTTCGCACACCAGACTGTGGAAGAAGACGAACTCTTCAATGACGCACCTAAAACGCCATCTTACGTCCCCCAAAACAACGTGGATCAGTTCTGGCCACAGTCGCCGTGCCCTATCCAAGCAGCTCTAGCATACGACGAAAACAGCTCAGAAGAGACAACCATTCCAAGCAGCGCAGGATCGGCTACAGAGGTTGCCTTTCCAAATGTGAATGACTGTGCTATTTCAGAAGAATTGCTTCGATCCTGTAGCACCAAGAGGCGCAGTGATCATCCGCTCAGCCAAGCTCAAGCGAAGAGACGAAGGAATAACACCCTCTTAAAGTACTTTAGCGTTAGTCAAAAGTGAAAAATGACGAGACCAAACTCGAAAGGTCTGTCAATCGAGAAAGATCGTTGCATGAATACAAATTGAAACGTTAACCTTTTGCTTTATTTCATAGTAAACTCATTCCAATGATAGTAGAATAAAAATGTTTCAGTTGATGAATAGCACGAGTCCTTAAGGCCTTTGTTTTTGAACGTCAAATGAATCTCGGCATTCAGAAAAGACATAAGTGTTCAGTTCAGGTGCATTGCCCCTAGGAAAATTTGATTGCAGCCCTTTTCTTCAGAGAGTCCGCCGTCCTTCCGTTTTGAAACTTAAAATCGGGAACTCTCAGAATAGCTGTCCACTGTCCAAATCCGTGCCTATCCATCCCTTTCTCGAGAAAATCGTCCTCGTCCGCCGTAAATTTCAACACCCGGCGATGACTTCTTTGGATTTGCAATCGGTTTGTCGGTGGGGCATCCCTCTTAGGGGGCACGCTTTTCAATTCTGCAGTTCCAGCCAGTGCTCCATAACTTGAACTTACTTCGGTAAACCTCGCGCTCACCTCCTTATCCACCTCAGAGCCTTTGGTACCTTGTAGCTTTTGCAGAAACTCGTGAGCCTTTACAGCAACTTCGCGCGACCTTTGCTTCTGATAGTGAACTTTGGCGACGGCTGACTGTGTTTCTGATCTTCCGACAAAATCATTTGCTCTTTGCTAGTGAGCTGATTGAGGCTTTGCGTTTCGACGATTTCACGATAGCGCGTCGGGTGAATGTACTTTCCGATTGCGTCAAAGACTAGTTTACTCATGACGTCGCCCAATTTGCTGTATTAGCCTCCATTTCTCGTGACAAGAACGAACTCGCACTGGGGTCTTAGCAATGGCCTCACGAAATTGATGTAGCTATCGAGCACTTGCATGCTTGCATCGGTCAGAATCAAGGAGTCAAATCCGTATTTGCTGGCAGTTTTGAATTTTTTCTGGTCAATAAACCCCCCGTCCTCCTTTGCTGCTCGAACCATGTCGACTGTCAAGTGCTGATAAGTCATAGGGCGCGACCCCTTCACTTTAATGAACAAGTACATCGACACAAATCTCGTGGCAAATGTTAAGTCTGATGGGTTCACTTGACCTGGATTGCTCTTGCACATCTTAACGGTGTTTTCGTAACGTGGCAAGTGAAATGTCACCACTTGCAGCAATTCCTCCATTGTCGCCCAGTGACCTCGAGCTTCTAATGTGTCGATGTCAAGCTCTCGAGTCCACTGCAATCTCATCATTTTTGCAACTGTCTTTCGAGCTCTCTTAAGGTACAGTTCAGTCGCAGATAGGTTTCGAAGAACTGCATCCGATGCCCCATTGATTTTTCTATAGTCCATTAGTTCGGATATTGCGTCTATGTAGCCCAATCGCCCTCCATGTCCAAGTTTGCACTCGTCTTGCAAGTAGTCTATGAACTTGAACAAAAGATTTGGGGAGCACAGACTGTAGTCTATTACTTCAAACGTTAATTCTTCCTCTTCTTCACAACAAAATTTCAGAAATTTAAAGCTTCTCTTCACTATTTGTTGAGCCGTGCGATCTTTCTTGCAACCCCCACCACTACCAGTCAACCATTTCGCGAATGCTTCGCCAATTTGGCCGGAGACTAGTACTGGCAACGAGGAAACAACTATGACACCATGTTTTGGCCTTTGGCTTGATTTGCAGTCATTTGTAGTGGTCTTTGATAACTTAGTGTCCGCAACTTGTAATGAATATTGAAGTTCTGTCAGGTTGGGTTTTTCGTCAAAATAAAAGAACCAGCAATGCTTAGAATTGACATGTTTCCTGCATCCACGCTGACTTTGAAATCCTTCGTGTTCGCATACTTGAATTGGACAATGGTACAAGCTGTCCGTATCTTCTTTCTCTAAGTGAAGCCGTTTTGGTTTTGGCGATGCACCATCAATTGTAGACCAATCGACTTTGACCTTCTTGTTCATTCTTGAAAAAGAGGAACTTATTTAGCGAACAGACTGCTTTGTACCGCTTAGCAAAAACCGTCGAAACAATCGCACCCATTGGCAAACAATAGAGCCATCATTTAATTTGGAGCTTTTCAGCACTTGTCCCTAATTGCCCGAACTTATTACTATTGTAGTCAAATTCATAACAGAGAGTTACATCCCAAATGGGTTCGGGTCTGCCCGGGCAAGCCTGTGTAAGTTCAAACTTGCTGAGGCATGCGTGTGCTTGCCATTCTTCATTGTTCTTAAGTAAATCCAAGTTGGCGTTAGTATGGCGTTGGTGTGATGGTGTTCAACCTTAGCTTGCCCAGACAAGTCAAAAAGCGCCTCGAAAAGTCTTTTAGAATCGGCTTCTATTGACTCTGTTTCGTGTTGAGTCACTTAAAACACAATAAACGTTTTTCCGTGCAATTAAATAGCGATAAAAACATAGATGGCAAGAAAAGAAGAACGATTCTGTTGAAGGAACTGTCATATTCTTAATAGGAACCATTTCACATCAATGGGAACTGATGGTTAGGAACAAATTGTTCCTCTTGGTAATAAAAAGGAACATTTCATTCAAAACGGAACTCATCAAATGAATAAAAAGGACCAAAAAGGTAAAAAGAGGAACAATACCAATGGGAGCATTTGTTCCTAAGCGACTCATTTCGGAAAAAGGGGTCCTTTCAATCTTCGAAATTCGGAACAAAAGATTCCTTTTTAGCTCTAAATGAACACTTTGTTCCTATCTTTCACAACAATTTGTTCCTTTTGATGTTAATGGAACCACTAAAAAAGGAACAATCATCTCAAAATGGGAACGTTCCCAAAGCGAAAAAGGAAACAGACCAAAAACAGCAAAGGTAAATTTAAAAGCCAGTTTAGGGATAAAGAAAACATGCCAAAGCATCTTATGAATCTCTATGCCGAATACATACGACAGCCAGACTTGGGTTGATAAAATCCTTCTAAGACGTGTTGAAAAAAGGAAGTAAAAATTTAGGGAAACGTAGAAGATCGTTTCCCAAAACTTTTTTTCCTCTTCAAACTTTCAATTTATCTCTGAAATTAACCATTTGATGCTCGTTATAGTGGTGTTGCCTAATAAGGCAAAAGGTAAAAACGGTGTTTGGATACTTTTCGAGGAAAATTGAAGTTGGCATCTATTTTTAAGAGCGATAGTGTATGGTTTGCCATCTGAATTAAGGGAACGACAAAAACAGGCCCAAACCTTCCTTTTCTGTTCAATCTCCACTAAATCCGTGAAACCTGCTATGTTAAGAAAGAAATGCTGAATGTCGACCAGCTTTAAAAAAAGAAGTGCAAAAATGAGGGACCTGGCTCATTGCCATCAAAGCCGTGATATCCACCTTGTTCAAGAAAAAATGAACACAGTCGAGCTTCCACATCAAACTGGAAGTTCAACCTGTTGTAAGAAATCTCTAGATCGGCCAGATTTGATGGATATCACGGAGAGTAGAGAAATCTTAATTAACAAATACTTCCAGTAAGAACTGTAAATATCTAATATAATAATATATTCGATTCCCATTGTTATAAAAGTATTTACAGTTTAAAAAAGAAGTATTAAATAAATCTTTACTGACTGGTCACCATCAAATCCGCGATAACCACCGTGTTTAAGAAAAAAATAACAACAGTCGAGCTTCCACATCAAACTGGAAGTTCAACCTCTTGTAAGAATTCTCTATATTGGGCAGATTTGACGGATATCACGGAGAACAGAGATGTTCTATTAATTTAATTCCACTAGTTAATACTGTAAATATCTAAAATAATAATATATTCTATTTTCATTGTTATAAAAATATTTACAGTTTCAAAAAGAAGTATTAAATAAATCTTTACTGACTGGTTACCATCAAATCCGTGATAACCGCCGTGTTTAAGAAAAAAATGACCACAGTCGAGCTTCTACATCAAACTGGAAGTTCAACGTCTTGTAAGAAATCTCTATTTTGGGCAGATTTGACGGATATCACGGAGAACAGAGATGTTTTCATTATTTAACTTCTAGTTAAAACTGGAAATATCTCATATGTTAATGTATTCTATTTCCATTGTTATAGAATCTTCTACAGTTCAGAATGAAGAATTGAATAAATGACAACGAGATATAGAAAGCAGCTAGACAAACAAGTCACTGCAAATTGTTTGCGTCTCGTTAGCAATTCTCAAAGGTTTATTGTGGTACAATTTCTTATCTCAAATCAACACTTCTTCAGTTTACCCTTGAACTTTTTTTCTTTAGCCAAATATATTCCCCGAGATATCACAAGTCGATTTGATATAAATTCAGCTTGTTCCTTTGAAGGCAGAATCAGTGGCACCATGAACAGTACACAGATATAGAAAATAGTTAAACAAACAGGTCACTGCAAATTGTTGGCGTGTAGCATTTCTCAAAGGTTTATTGTGTTTCAAATCAACGCTTCCTCAGTTTACCATTGACCTTGTTTTCTTTTGCCAAATATATTCCCCGAGATATCACAAGTCGATTTGGTATAAATTCAGCTTGCTCCTTGAGGTAAAATCGGTGGCACCATGAACAGAACACGATATCCATGTCGGCAACTGAACAGCCAGGCTATAAGAAGTGTAGCACTGTGTTGCATAAGCCCTATAATATCGGGAAAATGTAGCATTATCAGAGCACAATGTATTTGCAAAGTCAGCGAAGACAGTTTACAGACCGCACGGGGTGACGTGTGTTCGAAAAGAGAGACTTGTGACAAAGCAATAAGTGGTGAGTATTTCCTTTGAAATACTATCTTGCTTATGTCTTAGCTTGTCAGTTCATGATATAAAGTTGTCGCTGAATGACTATTCTGATCGTTTTTCTCTTAATTTGCCTAGATATTAAAAACGTCGCATTTTTCTTTAGTGCAACAAGTGCACAAGGACGCAAGAAGAGCAAAGGGAAAAAAGCATCAAACAACGATGGTGAAGACAGCGATGAGAACGTCGACGAAGTATTAACCCCGAGTCAAGCTGCCAGTAGTTCTACACAAGAATGGATTTTGAACCACCCTACAGTAATAAACGACAAATTACGTCCGTCTGTTGAATACTGGATAGCATTGACAACCCCAAATGGTGCCCCTGCTAACCCTCTCACCATTCACCGTGCACTTCTGGATTGTGATGTGGACACCACAGCAAAACAGGTACACCAATATTTATTATATACATAAAAAACTCTCAAAAAAGGACCAGATACATATTTTATAAAAAAAAATTGACAACACCGTACGTAAGTTCTACCGCAGTAAACAAAATCAGTGCTTTTGAAATTACATGAAATATCTTCGAAGCGTTAGGCAAGTTTTTGGCTCTTCTGGCTAAAAGTAGTCCGAGAAACTATCATACGAATTGGACTGGAGCATATCAACTTTACTACAATCTCAAGTTGATCAGGTACTACTTGTTTTTGCTAGGTACCATGCTACGAAGGCAAAGAAGCTACTGCCATGAAAGAACTGTTCCAAGTCTTAAAAGATCACAAGAATCCTATGATTCAAGAGCTAGTAAATGATTCCTATGAGAAATGCTTCCAGCGAGAAATGGAGTGGTTGTTTGGTGATTTTGAATTCGACGGCGATTGCGGTACAGAGAACGTTGTTAGATGTTGTCTCATAAATCCGTCTTATGGTTCCACGCTACAAGAAGCTATCGCCAAACTTCTAGATGCAAAGCTAACGATTGATCTTTTGGGATTTCACGATGAAAGCCAGGGAACTACAAAAGTAGATGACGACGCACGACTATCAGATCATTTGACTGTCCTAATAAACGACTTTGGTATCGCCATGAAGAAATTGGAGTATGCACTGTTCCGAGGCAAGATTTACAAGAAGAAATCCGAAGCGAAGTACACATACGGCTACAAATGCGAGGTCAGTGCATTTGTAAATTGCCTTGCGTCGAACGAATCTTTCAAGGGGAGGTTGTTAAAGAACATGAGAAGAGTAATCGACATTCTTGCCGATCCAGATTGCGAAGTCATACGTCCAATTAGGGTCGACTACAACCTCATTGAAGTGAATGCTGGCCACTGCTGGTCCATTAAAGAAAGGCGCTTTTTGGAAAGTCCCATTCCAGAAGAAAAAATTGGCCTAGTCACGCCACGTGCTTTCTCAAAGTACGATCCTAAACGAAATGCAGATCCTAAGTACTTCAGGGAAATCCTAGAAAACAGCCTAACGGACAGCGACATCAGTGAGTTCTGCGACGACTTTCTAAAGTTACTACACTTTAATCAGAAACGTCACAAAGACAAAGTTCCGTGTCTTATCGGGGACGCCAATAGCGGGAAGACTAGTCTCTTTCAACCAGTCCTTGGACTCATCCACCACTCCAACATTGCAACCGTTACGAAACAGAGAGCTTTTAACAAAGCAATGATCAATAAAACCACCGAAGTCATTTTTCAAATGAAGAATGATCCTCGCAGTTGTGAACGCAATTAATGCAATTGCGAAAAGAAGCCTGAAAAAATTTCAGGACTTCAACGGGGTTTGAACCCGTGACCTCGCGATTACCGGTGCGATGCTCTAACCAACTGAGCTATGAAGCCACTGACGTTGGGGGCAGGTCAATTGTGGGTTCATATGTTCCCGTGAAAGAAATGAGTGTGAATGATATATGAAATAAATCATACATGAACTGCGGAAATGAAATCAAATGAAGAATGATCCTCGCAGTTGTGAACGCAATTTATGCAATTGCGAAAAGAAGCCTGAAAAAAAAATTCAGGACTTCAACGGGGCTTGAACCCGTGACCTCGCGATTACCGGTGCGATGCTCTAACCAACTGAGCTATGAAGCAACTGACGTTGGGAGCAGGTCAATTGTGGGTTCATATGTTCCCATGAAAGAAATGAGTGTGAATGATATATGAAATAAATCATACATGAACTGCGGAAATGAAATCAGATGAAGAATGATCATCGCAGTTGTGAACACAATTTATGCAATTGCAAAAAGAAGCATGAAAAAAATTCAGGACTTCAACGGGGTAGCAGTACTTTGCTGTGGTGCTGTTTATTATGCTCAGTACAACGTGAATCTAACTTGAGTGTGGCTTCATAGCTCAGTTGGATAGAGCATCGCACCGGTAATCCGCAGTTCATATATGATTCATTTCATATATCATTCACACTCATTTCTTTCACGGGAACATATGAACCCACAATTGACCTGCTCCCAACGTCAGTGGCTTCATAGCTCAGTTGGTTAGAGCATCGCACCGGTAATCGCGAGGTCACGGGTTCAAACCCCGTTGAAGTCCTGAATTTTTTTCAGGCTTCTTTTCGCAATTGCATTAATTGCGTTCACAACTGCGAGGATCATTCTTCATTTGATTTCATTTCCGCAGTTCATATATGATTCATTTCATATATCATTCACACTCATTTCTTTCACGGGAACATATGAACCCACAATTGACCTGCTCCCAACGTCAGTGGCTTCATAGCTCAGTTGGTTAGAGCATCGCACCGGTAATCGCGAGGTCACGGGTTCAAACCCCGTTGAAGTCCTGAATTTTTTTCAGGCATCTTTTCGCAATTGCATTAATTGCGTTCACAACTGCGAGGATCATTCTTCATTTGATTTCATTTCCGCAGTTCATATATGATTCATTTCATATATCATTCACGAAGTCATTTTTATTGACGAAGCATCCATCTCGACTATGGAAATAGATGACTGAAAGATATTGACTCAGGGGGGCTACACAGCAGCCGACGTAAAGTACCAGACAGCCAAATCATTCATCAATCGGTGCCCCATGTTACTAACTGCCCAACAGAAATTGCAGTTCAAGCCCGAAGATCAACCAGCCATGGACAGACGACTTCGACATTATACATTTAAGAGCCTGCCAGAACCAAAGAAAAAGGCTGCAGGATGGTTGAGAAAAAATCCAATGTACTGCGTGGTGTGGGCGGCAGAAAAGGCGCGCCAGGTAAATAATGACGATGAATCAGACGACACGGGGGTCAGTGACGAAGACCAAGCGGCTAATTTCGATGGTTCACTGCCAGAGCTTGAGAAAGACGCCCTCAGAAGTTTGTCGTTGGCTGATACGTTGGCAAGCACCACTGAAGAAAACGGTGGCGAAAACTCCACGAGAGAAGACAGAGAAGTCCCACAAGAGATCACCCAAGAAGAACGTCTCGCTTTAGACCAGGATGAAATGGTTGCTGTGTTGGAGAGAGCGCCCGAGCAGTGTTCGCCAATGTCTCTTCGTTACCGCCAATTATCTCAAATGTTGCAGGCACGGCTTAAGGAGGTCCAGGCAGCGAAGGAGTTTGAAGAGCGAATGTATCAAGACAGACGGCAGAACCTTTTGTCCAGAGGCGTCACAGAGGAGCATGTGGAATTCCTTTCCAGAGATAGTTCAGATCCCCTGCCTACGCCAATACGGCGCGACTTGGAGGTAGCCAACGCGCAGGCTCGGCGAGAAGAACTGGTGGCCAAGAGAGAGCGAGCGAAAAAGGCGTTTGAGTCACCGTGGCTACAAGCGACCGAGAGGGAACTATACCAGTGCAACCTAACCCTTTCAGCAGTGTTGGATCGAGAAACTAGGGCGTCGATGGAGGCATGCAGAGAGGTGCTGCAAGACAAACTCAAGAACCATCATGAAAACTTGGGCACCATAAAGTGCGAGTTTGCGTTAGAAGCAAGGAGACGATGGTGTTGTGCTGAAGGTCTGCTAAAGAAAGAAGACAGACGTCTGGTAACCAATCTGGTCCAGACATTGCCGACTATCCATGATCTCGGAGAATCGTCGCAAGGTACCCTAGAGGAAGCTTCGCCAGCTTCCCCTGAAACTGAAAAGAACAGTGACGAAGAAGCAATGTTCATTACCCCCGTGCCGATTACGAGTGGCCATTGTAAACAGTTCCGCGAAAACGACGACTGCGCACTATCAGAAGCAATGCTCAGAGAGAGTTCCACTAGGAAGCGAAAGAGACTCGCCAGCAGTCAGCCCGGACACAGAAAGGCTCAGAACACTATAACGAAGTATTTTTTCAGTCAAAAATGATCTCGTTTAAAGCTTAGTTATAGTTTATTTTGGCTAATAAAATCTGAGTCCAGCCCTTTTCTTTAGAGAGTCTGCTGTTCTGAAGTCTTGAAATGTGTACTCGGAATCTCTCAAAATCGCTGTCCATTGTCCAAATCCGTGCATAGCAATCCCTTCCTTTAGAAACTCGTCCTCGTATGCTGTAAATTTCAACACCCTGCGCTGACTTCTTTGGATTCGCAATTGGTTCGTCGGTGGGGCATCCCTCTCAGGGTACACTACGCTTTTCGATTCTGCGCTTTCAGCCAGTGCCGCAGAACTTGACGTTGAATCGCCAAATCTAGTATTCACCTCCTTATCTTATGTAGCTTTTGCAGACACTCGTGAGCCTTCGTAGCAACTTCGCGCGACCTCTGCTTTTGATAGTGAACTTTGGCGACGGCTGAGCTGTGTTTCTGATCTTCCGACAAAATCCTTTGCTCCTTGCTAGTGAGCTGATTGAGGCTTTGCGTTTCGACGATCTGGCGATAGCGCGTCGAGTGAATGTACTTTCCGATTGCGTCAAAGACTAGTCTGCTCATGAAATCGCCCAATTTGCTGTGTTGGCCCCTATTTCTCGTCACCAGAACGAACTCGCACCGGGGTTTCAGCAATGGTCTTACGAAATCGATGTAGCCATCGAGCACCTGCATGCTTGCGTCGGTCAGAATCAACGAGTCAAATCCGTACTTGCCAGCAGTCTTGAACTTTTTCTGGTCGATAAATTCCCCGTTCTCCTTGGCCGTCTTGACCATGTCGACTGTCAAGTACTGATAAGTCATGGGGCGAGACCCCTACACCTTGATGAACAAATACACCGCTACGAATTTCGTGGCAAATGTTAAGTCCGACGGGTTGACTTGACCCCGGTGTTTTCGTAACGAGGCAAATGAAACGTCGCCACTTCTAACAGTTCTTCCAGGGTTGCCCAGTGCCCACTAGCATCCAGAGTTTCAATGTCTAGATCTTGTGTCCACTGCAATCTCATCATCTTTGCCACCGTCTTGCGAGCTCTTTTCAGGCACAATTCTGTCGATGACAAGTTTCGGAGAACTGCGTCAGAGGCGCCATTTATTTTTCTGAAGTCGATCATTTCAGAGACGGCATCAATGTAGCCCAATCGTCCACCGTGTCCTAGCTCGCATTCGTCCTGCAAGTGATAGATAAACTTGAATAACAGACTGCGAGAACACAGGCTGAAGGTCCAGCACTTCAAAACTCAATTCCTCCTCGTCTTGGCAGCAAAATTTGAGAAATTTGAAACACCTCTTGACAATCTGCTGAGCTGCGCGATCTTTCTTGCAACCACCGCTTCTTCCAGTCAACCATTTCGTGAATGATTCGCCAATCTGGCTGCAAACCGAAAATGATGGCAATACTCTGGCAGGTGGTTTTGCGATTTCGCTCGCCTTATCGTCATCGGCAAGTTCTTTGGTACTTGCAACGGGCTTTTCGTCAAAGAAAAAGAACCAACTGTGCTTGGTGTTCACGTGTTTCCTGCAACCGCGTTGACTTTTAAATCCATCGTGATCACACACTTGTATTGGACAGTGATACAAGCTATCTGTTTCGTCTTTTTCCAAGTGAAGCCGTTTCGGTTTCGGTGATGAGCCATCAATTTTCGACCAGTCAACCTTGCCTTTCTTGTTCATCTCTGACATCTTTGTGATTCACACAGTTTGTTCCACTTGCATAAATTGTGAACAAACTACAAAGGCGACGGAAAAAAAGAATGGCTGCTTTGTGCAACTTGCCCCGACTTGCCCCCACTTGCTCAGGCGTGGCAGTGTGTGCTATTCGTAATTAAACTTGGCATATGACGTTGGTGCGATTATGTTCACCTTGTCCGGACAAGTCAATAAGCGCCTCGAAATGTCTTTTAAAATATGTTATGGACTGTGTTTCGAGTTTTTTCCAGCTTAAAACTATACACCAAACGTTTTTCCATTTTAAAAGCAATAAACTGACATAGATGACAAAGGAACTGCCGTTTTCTAAATAGGAACCATCGTGCACAAATAGGAACTAATGTTTAGGAACAAACTGTTCCACGTGCCCATAAAAAGGAACATTTCATTCAAAACGGAACCATTAATGGGAACAATTGTTCCTCAAATGAACGAAAAGGAACCAATTTTCAAAGCAGGAACGACGAAAGAAAGGAACAAACGTTCCTTTACAAGAAAAAGGAACGTAAGCATTTGGGAACGAAAGTTCCTCACGCCAAGATAAAGAAACAGCTACTCCAAAAGGGAACGCATTAATAGGAACAATTGTTCCTCAACTGCATAAAAAGGACCAAAATGATTAAAAGAGGAACAATACCATAGGGAACACTTGTTCCTAAGTCACTCATTTGAGGAACAAAACGTTCCTTTCAATGTTAAAATTGCGGAACAAAAGGTTCTTTTTAGCTCTAAATGAACACTTTGTTCCTATTTTTCACAGCAGTTTGTTCGTTTTGATGTTAAAAGGACCACTTCAAATAGGAACAATCGTCCCATGATGGGAACGTTCCCAAAGCAAAAACGGGAACAGTGCTCAAAAATAAAATGTGATAAAAACGCCACTTAAGGGATGACAAAAACATACTAAAGCGTTTTAAGAATCTCCATGCTGAAAACATACAACAGCCAAAATTTCATCGACCAAATCATGCTAGAACAATTTCAAATCCGGCAGTAAAAATTTTGGGAAACGTAGGAGAGAAAATAATAGAATTGAGGAGGAGGAGGAGAAGGAGTAGGAGGGAAAATAATAGAATTGAGGAGGGGGAGGAGGAGGAAGGAAAACAATAAAATTGAGAAGGAGGCGGAGGAAGAGGGAAAATAATAGAATTGAGGAGGAGGAGGAGGAGGAGGGAAAACAATAGAATTGAGGAGGAGGAGGAGGGAAAACAATAGAATTGAGAAGGAGGAGGAGGGAAAATAATAGAATTGAGGAGGAGGAGGAGGAGAGAAAGTAATCGAATTGAGGAGGAGGAGGAGGAGGGAAATCTTTGATATAACTTTACTAGAAAATATACGGCGAGGGAAAATTTAAATGCTTTTGAAGTATAGAGAAACTTGATTGATTTTTATTCATTGTGTATTTTAATCTTTCTGTATTCGCTAATAATGATTCAAGAAACGTTTTGTTCCAAAACATTCTGATTGTCACGCAGTGCAACACATTGATTCAGAAACTTTTAAGAAGAGTCATTATCCTCCAAGAGAAGATAAAGACGATAGATTTTTCCTCCACAGGAAGATTAAGAGGATGACTGACGTTTATTCATTTCAAATCTCTTTCTGTATTGTCTTTGTATTCGCTGAGAAAGGCAATAAAGTTTATGTTTGTCTCTCAAGAAACGTGTAATTCATATTAGTCTCGTGTTTATATTGATTGTTCCAAACAACTTAAGCCGTCCATTGTCGTTGTTGAACGATAGGAGGTCGTCCCAAGGGCATTTTTACTGTAGAGTTTGTATGCAAATATAGAGCAGTGTGAATCACTAGTTTTGAATAATTAGTGACTAATGGAGCGGAAAACAAGAAAAGTTAGCTAAAAATTTAGTTTAGTCTCTCTCACATCTCTCATCGCCAAAGCTGAGAGGTCAGATAGTATCGGGGTTTTCAGTATTGAGATAGAAGAGAACGCAGTTTTCGGTTAAAATCTCTGTCATGTGTGTGTTTTGGTTGTGTGAATGGAACTACCGCTAAATAAAAGAACAGTCAGAGCCAAGCGGTTTTTCGAATAGATGGATCAGTTTTGTTGCCACACAACAAATAAGTTCCTGTATTTGAATGCTTTCAACTAAGTTACAACATTAGCGCTTGATTCGACTTGCATGTTTGGAGCAATGTCTGAAAAAAATATTGGTGACAGACTTTTTTCCTAGCGAAGCGATTGCTTGACCGATAGCGCTTTCGAAATCTACCCGCTTTTATTTTGAACACCTAATACATTCTACATGAACCGATCAGGGTTAAAAGAGATCGGGCAAGTTTTGGTAGGTCTATTGTTGCTATTGAACTAGAGCGACGCTCATTAGTATGGAGGAAGACACCTATTAGTATGCAGGAAGACACTGACTAGGCACTTGATTAATATGCAGGAAGACACTTAGTAGTATGCGGGAAGACAGGGGAAGACAGGGGAAGACACAAACAAGGAGTAAAATGACCCTACCCTACTACTTTCGAACTCCAACACTCTGTGGACTTTCTTCAGCCTCATGCCTTTTTTTCAGGTAAAACTGCAGGTTTCGGTAATGCACCACGTAGTTTTTTTGTCATGCAACGACAGCAAAAGCTTTTTGAGTCGGGCGGGGTGAGACGGAGATCTTCTATCATTTTCTTTTGGTATGGGGACAGCCATTCTTTTTGCACGGCCTTTTTCTCGGGGGCGAGGCGATAGCTGTTGTGCTCTTCATGGAGCTCTTGGGGATATTCGAGGTCTACCTCAAATAGAAACCCTTTTTTGCCATTTTCTTCAATCTCAAAAATGTCGTCCTCTGACGGAATCCAACCGCTCCACTT